>CAUYQG010253904.1:0-45424 GCA_963574415.1 Tarsius wallacei
CAGTGGCCACTCCCAGCCACCGCAGCCTCGACCTGCTGGGCTCCGGCGATCCTTCTGCCTCAGCCTTCCAAGTAGCTGGAACTACAGGCGCGCGCTACCACGCCCGGCTGATTTTTTTGATTTATTGTAGAGATGAGGTCTCGCTTGCCCAGGCAGGTCTCGAACCCGCGGGCTCAGGCAATCCACTCACCTCAGCCTCCCAAGGCGCGGGATTACAGGCTGAGCCACCGAGCCCGGCTATTTCACTGTTTTATTAAAAAGTATGCAGTTTTCACCTCTCTGAGTTCAATGCTTGTGATTTAGGCACAATAAAAAATTCCCATCCCACCTCCCATTCCCCAAAGATGATTTTTCTTGCAATTTTGTAGAGCGTAATTCGATCTTACTGCAGTACTTGATCCTAATGGCAGACTATGCATAGCCCGTTCTCCATTTGGATGCCAAGTTTCTCACATCTGCTACCTGGAGTCCTGTGGGTGGAAACACGTATCCTTTTGCCTCATTGTGAAAGTACAGCAGGGTGTGGGTGGACACCTGACTAGAGTGCACGCAGACTTGGACTTCTATGCAGGAACAAATGTAAGCAGGATTGTGGGCTTCAGTGTGACTCTAGGGAAACTCCATGGACCATTTCTTCCTTTGCTGTAGGGGCAGCCTCTAGGAAATGAGAGCAAGTGCAAATTTACTGACATGAGCCACAAGGGCAAGTAGAGAGACTGTGTAGGAGCTTCAGAAACACAGATTCCTCCTCAGGTTGCTTCCGCAGACTTCTGCATTGGGCACCACACATAAGCACGCTTTAATTTACCAGCTGTTAGGACGGAGAATCTACCGAATGCTGCGTTTCTTAATGCCTTTAACCAATACACCGCCGTTTGCTGGAATTATATGCCAGAAGAACTCAAGTGGCCTTGCTGTGACTGTTTTTGAGAAAATACACATTCGTATGTTTTTATAAAATGTTGAGGACATATTAAAATGGAAAAACAGGATTGTTTTACTGTTTGTCCAATGACTTGTGGAGTCCTCAAGTGATAAGTACAAAATTATTTTCTGTAAGAATTTAGATCAGAATATGATTAGTAGTAAATTATGAAAAATTCAGTAAAAGTCATAATGGTGAAGAGTAAAATAAAAATATTCCTAGCATTTTTTGAAATAGAAGAGAATTGTTTATGTTTTTACTAAGAAGTAGAAATGTATTTGAAACCATTGTGCATACATGCCAAAATACATAAAATGATATGCACTAATGTCAAAGAGTTTGACGGTAGTTGAAATAGCCTATAGCAACTTTCAAAATCCTACTTGTTAATGTTCTGAGGGTTATGAAAATGAAGTACTGCTCTCAAAAGTTGTTTCTTTCCATGTATTTTATATTTTCTTGTGAAAAAAATAAATGCAAAACCAGCTAATGTCAATGTAAACATCTGGAGCCATAAAATTTAAAGACTATATTTACTTTACTGCTCTTGATTTCCCTTACTATATTACATTTAAAAAGGACTTATTTTAGAATATCCTAATTGTTGGCACAACCAGGTGAAGTATCTGGATAAAGTGTCCTATAGTAAAGTAGGAGAGTATAGAAATTGCAGCTATCAAAGGGTAAAATATCTGGTTAGTGGCTCAATTATGTGAATTTTTTAGTCAAATAATGCTGAATTTTAACAGCAAATTGAGATGTGATATTAAAATGAAAAGGTAAATGTTTGAGTTAAATTAAATGTCTTTGTGGGCTAAGAAAACATACAATATAAATTTGAGCTTATGGAGATTTTTAAAAAATTGAACAAATTAACACAGAAAATTCTCTATAAATTATGTTATCTTACTAGATGTGAAAACTTGCAAAAATGCCCAATTGTGTTATGCCTATTTAATACACTATCAAATAAATTAGTACTGTAATATGTGACTGTGGATGACTTTTATTAAAATTTCTAAAAGCCCTGAATTTCCCAAAATTAAACTTAAAAGTAAAAAAAGGAAGCAACCCAAGGTATTTGTTTGGGCCATGCCCGAATCGATGCTTTGCATACTGTACTGAATAGGCTGGAACAACTTTGCAAACATTTAAAAGAGAGAGAGAGGTATGATAAAAAGTGTCTTTGGGAATCAGAATCCTGACCTCACCATTTGCCTTTGTCATCTTAGGCATGTGCCACTTAACTTCTCAGAGGCATCATTTATTGCTTCAGAACAAAGACAGAACACGTTTAAAAGTTGTTTGAATTGTTTGTGCACTCCAAAATGGAATATAGGAGAAAGATAAAGGTGTAGATTCTCTTCCAGTTTCCAGACATGGCCAGAGGAGTTTTCAGAAGGTAAGAAGGGTCAATGAGGGAAAGATTCACAAATGCTGGTGTATGCTTCATCTTAGAAAAGCCGAGGTTGCGTGTTTTTACACTACAGATACAGGGAGTGTGGACTTTATGTTTTCATAGAAAGGCATAAGTTTTTAAAACACAAGCATGATGGATTTGGCATACTGTGTGTTGCTATATTTTTTGGAAAAAACATGCACGCATACAGTAAAATTTATTCAGCTAGATAATATAGGCTATTCAAAATATTATATTCTACACAACTGATAGCTTCCTATGAGTAAACATTTACCTTCAGAAATTTGAAAGAAACCACTGATCATTCAGTGGATACATTAATTCATCCATCCAATGTAGTTCACACTGTTTATAACATTATAGTATTAAAAATCAGAATATTGATCCTGTGATCCTGGTCTATCTTTAACTGGAACAGGAAGGAGAATTCAATTGAGCACAATTCCAGTCATGTTCTCCTCTTTTTGAGAGGAACTGTGACAAGCAGATAAGGACTGTGATTTCAGAGGGCTGTGTTGGCAGAAAGGGTCATTTGTTCAACACTTGGGTTTTAACATAATTGTAGGGGAAAAGACTGCTTGAACAAGCAGGGCTGAGAGGTAAAATGAATACAAGAGAGGAACACTGTAGTGAGTGACTGCATAAAATAGGAAAAATGAAGATTTTAGTGACTTCTATGACATCCTATTTTACTAAAAGGGATGTTCAAAGAGAATTTTTAGAAAGGTTTACTGGCCATTTGCAGTGGGAGATACCCATTATATCTACAAGAAACCTAGTCTAAAGATATATACTTTAGTTCTTAAAGAATTTTGATCTAGATTTATGGAAATGGTTATTTGTTTTAGAAATAACACAAAGTTCAATGTGACCTCAAAGAAATTCACATTTATACTCAATATAAAAAAAGCCGTATATTTCATGACATACTACTTAATTGTGGGATAATATAAATATTTTTTATAGTCAGCACTATGGAAATTTTTTCCCATTTATTTTATATATTCACACCTTCTGGGGACTCAATACTGGGTTCTACATCCAAGTTAATATTTGTATATGCAAAATTCATTTTGTTTAGTCATATCTTCCCTAAAGTTATAAGTCTTAGTTAAATGTTAGTAGAGTAGTAAACACATTTTATTAAAATTTTCCCATTATTTTTCAAATTTAATTCATCTATCAGTCATAAAACAAAATTTCAGTAACTTAATTATTGATTTTTTACAGCTACATTTATATTTCCTTAAAATAATACTTTATATATATACCTTATATATTACTTTATATCCTGTTCAAAATCTCCAACACGAATACAATTTGTTTGATTTTTTATTCTAACACATATTTTGATCAACTAGCAAATAATTTTAAAATGCTGTCATTGTTTTGGTATATTTAAAAATAAATACCAATAAAAATTGAAATAATCAGTGGTAAGTTACACAATAAAATTAAGTTACATTTCTCATCGTATTCTCTAAATTTTCTATGTCTTAATTTGAAATCTGAATTATAATTTAAAAGGATAATATTTTACCAATTTTTTTTAATAAATGAGTGATCGGTTTATCTGCAACTATAAAGCTGTGCTACCAAGATGTCACTATTATGTAACAACTCATTTTCTTTTCAAGTTATGGCAAACACTTTAAAAGAGCACTGTCTTCATAATATTAAAGTTGGTGAATATACATACGAAATTCCTTAACAAAATACTAGCGAATTAATTCAAAAGCGTATTTTAAAAATCCATCATGACCTAGTGGATTCTATTCCAGGGATGCAAGGATGGTCCTATATCTGCAAATTGATGAGTATACCCATCACATAAAAATAACTAAAGAAATAAAATCAAGAAATAAAAAACAAATGATCATCTCATTAGACGCAGAAAAGATATTTGACAATATTTAACATCTTTTCATGATAAGTCTCAACAAACTGGCCACTGAAGGAACATATCTCAAAACAATAAGCCATATATGACACACACAGCAAACATCATACTTAACAAGTAAAAGTTGAAAACATTTCCCTTCAGAACAGGAATGAGACAGGGATCTTAACTCTCGCCACTCATATTTAACATTGTACTGAAAGTCGTAATGTGAAAAATCTGGCAAGAAAAAGAAATAAATGGCATCCAAATCAGCAAGGAAGCAGTCAAACTATCCTTTTTCATACAACCATATTCATGGTTGACATAACCGTAAACCTAGAAAACCCCAGAGACTCCTCCAAAGAAGCTTCTAGGCCTGATCCGTGACTTCAGCAAAGATTCAGGACACAAAATCAATGTACAGAAAGCTGTCAAATTCTTGTACACCAACCATGCTCACAATGCTCAAGGTGAGGACCAAATACAGAGCTCAATTCCATTCACACTACAGGAATATCCAGGAATATGCCCAGGGAGGTGAAAGATGTCTACAAGGAGAACTACAAAACACTGATCAAAGAAATTATAGATGACAAACAAATGGAAGAGCACGACATGTTCTTGGATTGGAAAAATCAGCATTGTTAAAATGACTACACTGCCCAAAGCAGTCTACAGATTCAGTGCACTCCTGATCAAAATGCCAACTTTGTTCTTCACAGAATTAGAAAAATACAATCTTAATATGTATATGGAATAAAAAAAAGACCCTCAAAAGCCAAAGCAATTCTCAGTGAAAAGAACTATTGCAGAGTCATCACACTGCCTTACTTCAAACTATACTATAAGGCTATAGTCACTAAAACAGCATAATACTAGTACAAGAATAGGTAGATTGATCAACGGGGCAGAATAGAGAACCTAGAAATAAAATCACATTCCTACAAACAACTGATATTCGATGAAGCCAACAAAACTAAGCAATGGACACAGTACACCCTATTCAATAAATGGTCCTAAGAAAATATGTAGAAGAATAAAACTGCACCCCAATCCCTTACCTTATACAAAATTAACCCAACATGAATCAAAGACTTAAATGTAAGACCTGAATCTATATCAACCCTGGAAGAAAACCTAGGAAACACTTCTGGACTTTGGCCTAGGTGAACAATTTATGGTGAAGACCCCAAATGCGACTGGACTCTAACAAAAATAGACAAATGGAACTTAATTAAACGAAAAAGCGTCTGCACAACAAAAGAAATAATCAGTAGAGTGAACAGAATAATCTACAGATTGAAAGAAAATATTTACAAAGTACTCCTCAAAGGGCTGATATCCAGAATCTACAAGGAACTCAAGTGATTCAACTTTGAAAAAAAAAAGAAAATCCTGCCCCAAGTGGGCAAAGCGTGAATAGACAGTTCTCAAGAGAAGACACACAACTGGCCAACAGACATGAAAAAATGATCAACTTCACTAACCATTAGGGAAATGCAACTTAAAACCACCAGGAGATATCACCTCACACCCGTCAGAATGGTCATCATTAGAGAGTCAAAGAACAATAGCATTGGCACGGTTGCAAAGAAAAGGGAACGCTCATCCACTGTTGGCGGGATTGTAAACTGGGTCAACCTCCATGGAAAACAGGATGCCCATTTCTGAGATAACCCAATTTGAGTTGCCATCTGACCCAGCAATCCCAATGTTAGGGATCCACCCAAAAGGAAAATAAATCAATCTGTGAAAAAAGATATCCGTACTTGTATGTTCATAGCAGTTGCTATTCACAATAGCAGAATCACGAAACCAACCTAAGGGCCCACCAGCAATTGATTGGGTAAAGTCAGTGTGGCATATTTACATCACGAAATCATACACAGCCATAAAAAATAATGAAATCATGTCCTTTGCAGCAACATGGATGGAGGTAGAGATCATTAGGCTAAGTGAACTGACGAAGAAATACAAAACCAAACACCATATATTCTCACTCAAGTATGGGAGCAAACAGAGACAGAGATGGAAATATTAGACACTGGAGACCTCAATAAGTTGCGGAGGTGAGAAAGGAGGGTAGAGTTCAGAACTCACCTGGAGGGCAGAGTGTGTGTTCTTTGTGGAATAAGCCACCTGAGCTCCAATCCCCACCACAACACAATCAGTCCATGTAACAAACAAGCAAGGGCACCCCTAAATCTAAAATGAAAACAGAAACGAAACAAAAATCACTTTTTTGCTACATTTTGAAATGTTGCATTTTTGCTTGGAAATAAAGGTTAATCAAATATGTATTCGTACGAACTTCACGTCTAAATAATGACTTTTCAGCAGATCCCTTTTGCCAATAGTTTGATACCTATTTTAAGTGCTTGCCAACCTAGAGCAGCTGCATTAAAGCTATCAAGAAACAGCATCTAATTTAATTAATTTTCGAATATGCTTTCCCTTTTATCTTCCATTTCCATACATTTATGCGTGTTAGCTTATCTGGCTGGAATATCTCTCTAAACAATAACTGCCTGTCACCTCTCTAAGCCACGCTTCAGGGCTTAGTTTAAATGCTACCTCCTACATGAATCCTCTTTTTGTTATTTCACCCTGCAGTGATTGCTACTGCTCTTGTTATTTATGTAGTCTTTTTAGTCATATTGAATAGTTTAAAAGTATTCAAGTTTCCTCTACTTGATTATGTATAGGGCTTTTCATGCAAGTATCCATTTTTGTTGAGAAAGATAGATTGTGTGAGAGCCAAAGGTTACCTTCCTCCAAGGGATCGGTCCCAGGACAATTTATAATTTCCATGAGCATCAGGTATACTTTTAATTTCATAGATAATGACCCTTGTAATGGCTCCTATTTCAGCTTCTTGCTGTTGCTCAGAAGGCCAGCACCTCATATCTTGAAGGTGTACAGCATCTTAGAATGGTTTTAAACGGATCTATTAGTGTTTTCCTGTGTTCATCCTTTTTTCTATTCTAATTCTTTCTTGTGTCCTTTCCTTCTTTTCTTTTTCTTTAATGATGATATTCTTGAAACGTCTTTATCAACCACCTCAACATCTCTTTATATCAAAAGGAAGCACACACAAATAAATAGATAACAAACCGTGTGAAAGTAAGAACTATTTCCGAAGTGGCAAGTGCACGAGAAAATAATTTGAGAGGAAAGAAAACATTTTTAAGCTTCTATATTTATCTCTTTTTAAAAAGTATGCAAAATTCACTTTGAAATACTCAATATGCAAATTGATGGAGTGCATTATGCAGTTTACCCATAAAAATACATATGCAGTGTGGGTGCACATGCATGAATGCACACGTGTGTGTCCCTCCCTCAGCCCTGAAAGGCTTGTTTGACCAGCGGTGGGAAGTATGAATAACCAATATCTGGAAGCTCTCATACCTCTTCCGGAATTGCCTTTAGTTGAAGAAAGTTGCCTTGCTGAGGGGAGCTGCATCCAAGAGCGAGTTTGCAAGATGTTATAAAACCTGGCCCCCTGGCCACCACCCAGCAAAACTATGAAGTGCTTTCCCAGACTTGGAGCTCCATGGGCGTTTTTGCTGTGACTATCTCCCAAGCTACCTTCTTCCATGGCTCAGTCCTATTTTTTTTATTGTCCTGGAAGCACAACTTGTGAAAGAATTCCTAATTAACTTCTTGTACTGTAACCTTCATTTCAGAGTCTGCTTCTCAGAGAGTTGAACCTCTACACAGAGACATGATGGAGAGAGAGAGAGAGAGATGATTGATAGATGATATACAGATAGATGGATACATACATACATGCAAACGTAGGTAGATATATACATAAATAGGTAGATACATACAAACATACATAGGTTATATAGATAGATAGCTATAGACAGATACATACATACACAAATAGATGCATGCATACCTATATAGATACATACATAGATATATGTGTATATAGATGCATACATGCATACATACATACACAGAGTGATAGATGAATACATAAATAGGTAGATACATGCATACATACATACATACATACATACATACACACATGCATTCATAGAGTGACTGACAGAGAGACCTGCCATCTGTCCATAGCACAAGGTAAATGACTAATCCTGGGCAAAGTAAACTGATCTCCGTAATGCTTGGAGATCAGCGAAAAATTCCCTGGTCTAAGCCCTGACTTCTTGCTCTCCCTAGGATATATATATAATCGTTTTGTGCTGCTTTATGGTTGAGGGCTGATTGTCATCTAGTCTAAAGGGAGCTGAGCTTTCTGGCCGGGAGGCAGCAAACGTAGTCGCTGGAGCCAGCCGCTCGACCTCGCACCTCGGCTCCTATGTTATTCAGTGTGTGACTTTTGGCAGCTACTCACCCTCCCTAGGCCTCAGTTTCCTTATTTGTAACATGAGGATCCTAATGATAGCTATTTGGCAGGTTTTGGGGACAATACAATGGCCATTGGAAGGACTTGGAAAACAACCTGCAAATATAAGTGTCAGCTCTAATCATAATTTTAACAGTGAAGCCTTAATTACCCAGTTTTATCTATGCATTAAGCACTTGGGAAGGTTTTTGCCTTAATTAGTAGCTCATGTAGCCTAGGTAGACATCATTCTACTGAAAAGTAATTTAGAGTGCAACGTAACTAATGGCAGTGAAAGGGTAGTTAAGAAAGTAGTTTCTTGGACATTTTCGTGTCATAAGAAAAAAGACTGTATAAGCTAAAATGCTTGGAGATTGTAATAGACTGTGTTTAGGCTATCAGGTTACAGTTATATTTTAAAAGATATCACATGTTCTCACTCATCGGATTCTGAAGATTTACTATAATACTACAAGTAAGGCATCGGCAGTAGTGGGAAACTGCCAGCGCAGGGGTGGCGGACACACCTCATCAACAAGGGCACCTGCATAATGAACATCTGGATACCTAACTCTGAATTGCACCCATGTCTTTAAAATAAAAAGTTTTAAGATAGAGATATTCTGGGTAACTCTGACAGAAACTTAAATTCTTGTAAACTTCCCTCGTGAAAAAGCGAAGTCAGCGTCTCCTCCCCTTGAAAACAGGCCAGTCTTTGGGACAGCCAAGATGAGTAGAATGTGGTGGAAACGACACTGCTGGTTTCTGAAACTGTGTTAGCAAAGGGCATGCAGGTTTTCCTGGCAGGCCTTTAAATGCTGTCTCTGGGAGCCTTCAGTCACCACGGAAGAAGCCCAGTTAGCATGAAGCCGCCTTGTGTAAAGATCCTCCAGAGACAAAGATGCCCGAGAGGGCCCAGCTGCTCCAGGGCCTCCCTGCTGAAGGCTTACTGCCCAGGTAACAGATGCGCAAGGGAAGAAGCTTCTGGAAGGCCCCATGAGAAAACCGGAGCAAGAGCTGCTAAGCACATCGTTCCCTTGTCTTGACCAAAGGGAATGACGAGTTCCATTTTAAGCCATTCTTTTGTAGTGACTTGTCATGCAGCGTGAGATGGTGGCAATGGTACCTGTCTTGTCTTTAAATTCTAAATTAATTATTTGGATGCAAAAAAGGAGAGATTAAAAAATCAAAATTTTTGGCCAGGCTCGGTGGCTCAGCCTGTCATCCCGCGCTTTGGGAGGCTGAGGTGAGTGGATTGCCTGAGCTCGTGGGTTCGAGACCCGCCTGGGAAACTTGGCGAGACCTCATCTCTACAGTAAATCAAAAATTAGCCCGGTGTGGTAGCGTGCACCTGTAGTTTCGGCCACTTGGAAGACTGAGGCGGAAGGATCGCCGGAGCCCAGCAGGTAGAGGCTGCGGTGGCCGGGAGCGGCCACTGCACTCCAGTCTGGGTGTCAGAGTGAGACTCCAACTCAAAAAAAATAAAAAAATTCAAAATTTTAACATGAAAATGATAGATTAAAAAATCAAATTTCAACGTAAAAATTATAGAGAAAGAATCTAAGAAAGAATCAAAACTCAAAGAGAAAGCCATCCATAAAATATAGTCTTCCTTTAAAACAAAATGTTCAATATGCTCTTTAAATATCTTGAGATTTTGTGAAACAGTAATTAGCCATCACCCTCCCCGTTTTCTCTGCTTCTCCCACAACACAGACTTCCCTCAGTTATTTCAGAATTCTGACTCGGAAAAGACCCAATCACCAAACACAGCAATACACACGCACACACATTGCACGCCCCACCACACCCCTGCTTTCTGATGAGCGAACAAGGAGGAAGTGTTCTATGATCAAGATCCATGTGCATAGCCTGGGCAAGTCTTGACGGAGGTAAGAGGTCCTGACCATCCATGCTTAAAACAGACAGCAATGGCACCAGCCGTTTTTGTGCATTGGAGGTCCTCAGACTCACCTTCTACTAGCTTAGAGAATTATGATAAAGTTGGGTATGCATCTTCCAGGACAGGCAAAACAAGTATCTCACAAACTTTGTGGCTTCCTGTTTCTTATTGCTGTAACTTGTGAAAATTGTCTTTCTGGAATAATATGGCCAAGGCTGTGTAATCCCAAAGAAGCTGAGACACTAGTGAAATTTATGAAGCCTGCTCTTTCTCTGACAGAAGAAGGGCCAGCACGTGACTGATGGCCAAGAGACTTGGTCTGCAAGCTTAAGATTTACCAAGTGGGTCTCAGCTCAATAAAAGTCCCTGTTTTCTAATGGAAATATATATAGATTTTTGGATGCTAGGATATGCATTTGAAATTATAGAGTATATCAATATTTTCTGTAGCAATTCACAATTGGGCCTATGTATTCCTGTATAAGAAAGGTCAAGCTATTGGCATATTTTTTCCCCAAATCTTTCTTTGTTCACACATTATAAAAACATTTTAGAAAGTGGCTGCTTTTCTCCCCCCTAGTTTTAAAATTGTTTATTAAAGTCCCCGGGACTTTTTTTTCTTCGGTTATTTTAACTCCAGAATGTTACAGAGGTGTTTGCAAAGTTAAAATTATCATGGTGAAGATGCCTATGGGATGGATATCCTTATCTGTTCATCACCAGTGCGGGCGGAGCAGCTGAGAGAGGGCTTGCAGGGGTGGGAACCTGAAATGGTGTGATGGGGCAGGGGAGGGAGGGCTTTAAAGAATGTACTACTGCGCTTGTGAGTAGTTTCTTTAAACATTGAGGGGGGAAAAGATGAGAGGCTTAATGAGATAATCTTAGTTTTGTTTTTTTTTTTTTGAGTTGGAGTCTCACTCTGTCACCCAGACTGGAGTGCAGTGGCCGCTCCCGGCCACCGCAGCCTCAACCTGCTGGGCTCCGGTGATCCTTCCTCCTCAGCCTTCCAAGTAGCTGGAACTACAGACGCATGCTACCACGCCCGGCTAATTTTTTTGATTTATTATACAGGTGAGGTCTCGCCAAATTGCCCAGAAGGGTCTCGAACCCTCCGGCTCAGGCAATCCACTCACCTCAGCCTCCCAAGGCACGGGATTACAGGCTGAGCTGCCGAGCCAGGCTAATCTTAGCTTTAAACTGCACAACTTATTTGGGTTTTTATTGTAAATGAATTCAATTCTGAGAGACACTTGAAAACAGCCATCAACATTCCCGTCTGTCCTGGAACCCAGCCTGCTGCCTCGGAAAACTGATTCTGATAAGGAGCACCGAGATGTGTTGTCCTGGCCTCCACTGAGTTGCAGTCGCTCACATTTCCCTAGAATCTGCCCCATTCTTTAGCACCTGGGTTGCCCATACAGAGTGAGACTGAACCAAAGGAACAGTCAGGATCATTGTGGAGACACCAGCGTCCACAGTGGAGAGGAAAGACTCTCGGGGAAGGCCAGGCTGAGGTGACAACTCTCGCCACCAAGAAAAGGGACTCCAGCACATGCAGGCTGCTTCTCATTATCGTGCAGGACGCCTAGAAGGAGAGAGCTGCAGTAGGAGTTTTTTGATAACCTCAGACGTTATTTCCTCAGCATTCCTTCCAGCAAGGGACCTGGAGTCCCTCCCGGAAGATCTGAGAGTCCAGTGGTTCTACGTGCACTTGGGAATCCGAGAGTCCCGACACTTGCTGTCCCCCCAAAAGAAAACAGAAGCATGCATTACTATCAGCACGTGCAGTCTCTCAAAATGGTCTCAGGTATTAACACGTCTTCTGACCCAGATTCCAGGCAACGGCCAAGCACCGTGTCTACACAAACAAATGCTGGAGTTGAGCTTTTCATACCAGCATTTACTGCCCTTCTTCTCTTTTGTTGGGAAAATAATTTTCACTTTTTGGGAACAAAACGTGATTTTCTGTAGCTTTCCTTCTGCTTTGTGTTTTCTCTATTTGTCGATTAAGGCCTTGGACTTACTACGTTGTCACATTAATAGAAGCCTGATCAAAACGTAAACACATGAGGTAATACTATATATTTGGGTATAAAGAAGGTCCAACCTGTCTTTGAAGTGTACCACCCATATTTAGCAGAGAACAGCTCTAGAAGTATATTTGCGTAACAGAAAAAGTAAAGTATCATTTTTCTTTTTCTCAGTCTCCCTCTCTTTCATTCTTAGATATGGGTCTTACTCAGGGGTAGGTGCAGAGAATACTTTTGTTTTCTCTGTGTCAATATGTGAAAACCCTTTTGAACTCAGAGAAGGGTTGTACCATGATTCTATACAAAAAAAAAAAAAGACAACCAGTGATACTAACTTACTTACAACAATATAATACACCATGAATGAGAGAGATAAAAACATATATTATTTAAATAAAAGTTTTAAAAATAGAACTTGGTTCTTGAACTTTAATTTGCATTCTTTTATGTGACTTTGAATTTTCTGAAGCTGAGAGGCTGGATCATGAAAGATGGGCCATGTGTCTCTTCCTAGCTTCTTTTGCCTTTATGGTTACTATAAAACTTCTCCATAGGTGCTTTGGTAGTATATTTCTTATATCCCTAATAGATTCTTCAGCTGTTCTAAGAAAATACTGATTGGTTTATTTTTGGTCATAACTAAGACAGGAAAGAAAGTTATGAAAAACATAGTTGTGCTCAAAAGATTTTGACTTTTCTGAATAAAGAAATAATATAGTGTTTGACATTGCATCTATAATTTGGCACCTCAGTTATTTTAATATAATGAGTAATAGATATGTAATTTCAACTTTCAACTCGAGTAAGAGATGGCTTGTCTTGTCACTGGAATTTAGGTTCACGTCTATTAGCTTGTACAAGGAAGTTTCAATACAGAAGTATACTAATCAGCAAAATATTCAAATTTATATGTGATCACCTTATTTTTTTCCATTCGAAGTGCTTACTTTCTTGGTCAGTAAGAAGTCATTATATAGATTTCCCAAAACTTCTGTTTACAGATTCACTGAGAGATATCTCAGTTCAACATCAAAAAACAAACATTTTTTATCCCTATTGCACGGTCTCTATCTCTAGAAGCAGTATTTCTTAAAATGCCACCCTGAGAACAGTGACATCAGCATGACCTGAGAACTCGTGAGAAATGAAAATTCTCAGACCTGACCCAGAACTACTGATTCGCAGACTCTAAGGGTGGGGCCCTGTAATCTGAGTTTTAATGAGCTCTCCAGATGATGTGTGGTCAAGCTTGGGAACCATGGGCTATAATAATAAGGCAAGAAGGATGAAAACCAGAGCTGATGGCCTTACATGGAGGGCAATAAAGCAGAAAGAGGAGGAACCAGGAAAATCAAGTCACCATCATATGTGCCACATTAACTAACTTTAGCTTGTTGGCATGACTATGCTTCATAAACTTGTAGTACATGAAGTTATCAAATTGCTTTCAGATATTTCACTGCATTGGCTTCTTATAACAACTGAGTTAGAAAGCACAAACAAAACGCTCTCTGTCCATAAATGACAGCACTCAGAATTTTGTCCAAGTCACCCCTTTGGAGATGATATTAGAACTCATCATCTGTCTCTAAGGCACCTGCAATATCCCATGGCACAGTAAGACCTGTATGAAAAGGGACTAATTAATATTGTGGCATGTTTCTGTCTTTCTGCATCAATTATATTTTCATCTTTTGTTATTATGCTTAATATTGAGTGACATATGAAGGCATATTGGAGGAAAGGCCTCCCTTGTTAGAACGCTTGTGTTCTGCATTGTGTGAATTTATTGAGAAAATTAACCTCCATACCCACCACATTAAAGTTCATTTATTGTATGGAGGGTTTGACATATTATAAAATTTGTAATAAAATATATTTCAAGAAAATTTTAGTCTTCATCTTACTTCCTTTCTTAGGCTAAAACCCTAGTCAGGTCCCACTAGTCGGTCCACTCCTGAGGTGTTTGTTTTTCCATAGCCCATTGTACGGCATGTCCTTTTCCAGGAACTCGGACAGTAAATCAGTGCAATGAGTCTTGCACCTCAAGATCTCCCTTCATGTAGAAATGAAAGGAAACCCAGGCGGGGTCCAACAACTGTTTTGTGAGCTCAGCGTTGGGGCTTGGCAAGTGTGCTTCCACTGTCTTCCTGCTCTCTGCCCCCGCTGCAGTAGGCAATGGACCTTCCAAACATAAACAGATCCTATTAGTCCTCTGCCCAAACTCTCTAGATTTCCATCTCATTTAAAGAATACCATCCTAAGGACCTTCTGTAAGTGGTCTCTGACATATTGCTTTCATTAACTATCTCAGTATTGTTCATTCAACATGTTAAGCATATGTCCAAAACAAGTCCTATGAGCCAGCTGTCATTTGGCTTGGAACCCTTTCCCTCTAAAGATATGCTCAGCTCATGTTTCATTTTACCTGTTCTCTGTTCAGATATTACTTGCTTCAAAATCCCTTTCCTGACAGATAACTCTATATAAAATAGTCCCACACACACCCAATTTGGTCACTTTTCAATTCTCATCTCTCCCCACTTCTTGTTCAAAACACTTATCAATATCTGACAGCACATCATAATGATATGGCCATTTAAGCTCATCAATCAATGTTTGATATTATAAACAATGTATTGATTCTTATATATTAAATGCTTGTTTATAATCATCCTCTTCCACTAGTACTTGCATTCCATGAAGGCAGAGATTTTTGTCACTTTGTTCACCGCTATATTGACAATAAGAATTAAAAGTTAGGAGCGTACAACAAATTATGCTTTAGAAATAAGTCATTTTGCAATGAAAGATTTTGTTAGTGATAAATATAGCACACAGCACAATTGTGATCTAATAGCATTAGCAAGCATATACGAGATAAATTGATAGATGTGAATGAGAAAATAAACACATATAAGATGACAGGAAAGAACCACTATCCATTTACTAGTTGAGACATCATAAAATACATGGGAGGTGAAATATAGTAAATTTGCAGAACTATTAGACTTCAAATAGTTGGTGAGAAAATCTTCTTCTCATGCATTTATAGTTATATTCATAGATTATTTTGTAGGAAACTTTATAATACATTACAAATTTAATAATGATTTCATAAATTGGTTAGTAACAAATTTAATTGATCTCTGTGTTAAAAAAGAAGGGGAGCATTTTATCTTTCACGCAAAATCTATGACGGAATGTGTATATTTTGTGCTTTCTCCTGCAGAACAAATTTATAGAAGTAGGCTTCTTTTATTATTTATCATTACAATACCTACAACATTTAACAGGTTATATATTAGATAATATATAATATATAAATGGAAGAAAAGCACATATGTATACTTTTATTTTCAAATGACTTAGAGCTTTTTTCTCTTTGATATTTCAGGTCAGATTGTTGCTATCCCTTCTTAGTGGTAAGGCATTTTTCACTCCAATTTAGTGTAAAACCTTACTCTCTGGTGCTGTCAGCCTGTAGGTAATGTTTTCATTAATCATCAATCATTTTCCTCTTTCCTAGTTGTACAGGTCTGCTGTGTAACCTGCAAGTTCCTGTACAAGAAAAATGCCCATCATCAGTAAGGTACCAATCTTCTGGAATTATTGCACTAGTGAATGATGACCTTTAGCAAATGGTGGGCAATTGGAAAACCTCCAAAACATCTTAACTAGGTTGTTATGGGTAAACTTGATGTCTTGAAAAACAAACAAACAAGGGGGCAATGTTTTCCAGTATTCATTGTCCTTGAGTTAATGTGAAGCGATCTCCCTGATTTTTGAGAAACAAAGTGATATTTTCAACATTTATCATTTGGGTGTGGACATAGATGAGAAGCCAATACCACTGGCGTGCTTTTGGAAATACTGCTTATTTAATTGGGAAATATTCATGACTAGCGATGCTATAATGTATGATGAATAACAAAAGAATGTAAGTTATGGCTGGTTTGTTTCAAAGGGAAGAATGCACCTAAATTTGAAGAGGAGCCAGGGAGTTCTAAACATGCTAAAGAAGAGGGAGAGGTTAGCTCAAACAATTAAATGATTATTTCCCTGGTAAAGAAAATAAAATATTTCTTACTGTTTTATCTGTCCTTAGACACAAAGATACTTTCAGAAATATTACAGTCTTTAAAATCAATATTCAAAGTGGTGATATAAAATAACATACACATCAAAAATGCAAAGTAGTGATATGAAATGGAGGGGACGGCATATTGGTATAAAGTCTTAATAAGGAAGGGTAGTAGTTGTGTGGCAAAATGGATTTTCCGGAGGAAGATTTAGGATACACACTGGCTGATATATCCTATCTGTTACCCACCATGGTTGAAATCTTGATCTGGGCCCTTTTTTTTAAATTTAAGTTCCTTAACATATGATACATAAAATTATTTCTCCTCTCTCAACACTAAGGAGTTTACACATAATGAACTGAAGGAAAGCAGTGCGCAGCAGCAAAGGAGTTGGAAAAAAATCATCATATGTGTCCTTTAGGGACATTGTAATGGTTTTATGATTTACCTGTTATATAATTTCCAGTAGGATATGTCAACATAATTTTTGTAGTTTGTGGCATATAAACATAATTACTTGCTTGAAAATCATTGTATAAACAATGGTGGTCCCCACTGCTGAATGTACCTTGTATATTTGCCATTGTAATAGATTTTTCACGTGTTGTTTCACTGTGCCTCACTATATTACTATGAGGTATTTAATAGTATCACTCTTTTACCAGTAAGATTTTACTGGGGATCCCAGGGGTAATGCAATATCCCAAGATCATATATTTGGAAAAAGGTGAGTTAAGAATTCGAAATCTAATACATCGGACTGTAAATCCTCTCAGTCTCTTTTCTGTACACTGCCAAGCTGAAGGACTGTGTAAACGTTTGTTATTAGGTGGGCATTTTTGGCATCTTCTGCCTGTTTCGCTGAGTGATTCATAGTGCCTTAAAAACACAAAAGACCTCCTCCCTTGCCACTGGAGACAATCAGCAAACAGTGAAGCTATGGCTCCATGTAACCATTTTGCCAGACAATGGGAGTGGGTAACAGCTGATCTTCAGAGTGAAATGAACAACAGCAGCAGAAAAGAGCAAGGCCGGTTGAGCATCTCATTCTCCTACGGTTGGGAGAACTAGTTCCAGGCGGAGCAAGAGCTGCTCGAATGAGAAAAAGATGCATATTTTCTCTAGACGGCACAATGTGTTGCAACTAAGACACTTAGACATTTTCTTTAATTGGGTATAGACTCAAGGTGAACTTTAAAAAAAATAAGGCATGCTTGATGACTAGAGCTTTAGGGGGAAAAAGATAGCACTCAATTTTGGTAGATAAAAATATATCTTAATGAAGACATAAAGCACAGGCTGTTGAAATCATACTCTATAGCCTTTGCCCACTTGAATTCCCTAAGGCTAGGTGTGATGATCGACAGTTTGGGGCAGTATTTATTTATTTTTTTCATTTCAGACACCTTCAGCTCATCTACCAGAGGATATCAGAGAAGCTTCTCAGCCACAAGCCAAGTGTCACCTGGAAAGAGAGGACAGTTCACACACTTAGGAAGTCATAGTCAGGAGGTAAACTCTTGAGTCTCCTGATAGAGGTTTTGTGTGTTGATTCCATGTCAGCATGCTCATGGCTTTTCAGAGGGTTCTGAGTGGGACTGAGCTGCAGTGACGCATAGCCGTGTCTTGAACCTTAATGTACACGCGTTAGTGGCTTTTGTCACTTTGTTGCTTCACTTCTGTTTCCTAACATGTGACTCCTGGGATCACGTCCCGAATAGACTACAGCTCCGATTGATAAACCCAATCTAAAACTGTTCACCAAAGAATGCTTTTAAAATGCAGGGACACTCCCCGATGAGTGTCTTTCACATCATCCTATTTAATGCTATCGGTTGTTTATACTTTGTCCTTCCTAGTGCACTGAAGACTCTCTGAGCCGGCACTGCAGCTGCTTTTCTTCTCTTGCCTCCTCTGCTTTTTTTCCACAATAGGTGTTTTCTCCTTGTACCTAGCACGATAGCTGGCTCATAGTAGGTGCTTAAAAATAGTTGTTGACTGACTGAAGGTCCCATCACAACCTTGTGTGGTTGGTGTTACTGGATTATTTAATAAAAGAGCTAAGTTAGCCCCAACAAATGACAGTCGCAAGATTCCAATTCAGGTCTCTCTACCGTCAAACTCCATGTTCTTTCCGTGCTGCTCCCTCCAGGAACCTAGACCAGGGAGGAAACTAGTTTAGTGTTTAACCAACAGTCAAAAGAGTGTTCAAATCTGAAAACTTCCAACCCTGTAAACTGCAGTATTTCCTAAGTCTATGGCCCGCTATGGTCTGAAAATGCTTTTATGCAATGTGTTTGTAAGCTGTAGCCCCTGGGTACACCCTGGAGATTATGGAAGAATACCTTTTATACCTTCCGAATAACGGTAGCAAGAAAACAAATGGACTCACATCTGGGCCATTTCTCATCTCAAGTTTCTTCCCCTAGAATTACTGTGTTTTTGAAGAATGCAATACACTCAATTTATTTGTAGGAGACGGCAAATTGAATGAGATGTGTATTCTTCTTCTGTTTTGCACAGCATGGCAAATTTATCAATCCAAATAGCGATCGTGTTATTTTGGGGCCATCCTTTTGGAAACCAGACATTTGCCTTCAGTAAAAGGATCAGGAGAACTTCAGAATATTACTCTTAAATATTTTTGCTCATGTCAAGTTTAGTTTCGTATGTCTTAAAGTATTTTGTGTGCCCACAAACAACCCGATCTTCTGTGACTCAGCAACCAGACAACATTTATTCTAGCAAGAATGTATAAACAGCTACATATTAAATCAATAAATTTAGCAATGTAAATATCTATTTAGAATATTTAACTTAATCATATATGCATTCAAAATTAAATATATAAAACAAGTTAGTTCTGAGAAGTTACTTGGCCTATCTTACAATTCACTAGTATTTTTTTCAAGCCATCACGTGCACCGTCAGCATTGCTGTCTTCACCGCCACTAGAAGCAAATACTGACTCTGCTAACTTGCAACTTCATCCGTGTTGCCTTCTAAGGGTTTGAGATACAACACTTTGGAACCAACAGGAATTGTATCACAAGTCACAAAGTATTAGTTAGATAGCATGATGATAATTTCTTTTTTTTAACTTTTTTTTCTGTCCCGACAATGTATATTTGTGATTTTTCAATGTCACTCACTGCTCCCTCCATTCGTTTCTTAAATTATCTTAAAAAGCTTCTTAATAAAAATACCACAAACTTGCAACAGTGAATTAATTCCTCTATCAGTAGGTATTCAATCTCTGTTATGATTTATTTTCTTCTTTTCTTTATTCTGTTATTTACATGAGATTTAAACTAATTAATGAGGTAATCTAGGTAAATTCCAGCTGTTGTGTTTCCCTTAAAAAAAACATTGCTATGAAGAATACAGTAATTGAGAGAGTACTCTTTAATAAGAGAATTATTTTAAGGGCATAAAATGATAGCTTGCTTCTCATAAAATGTATTTTTGGTAAAAAGTTCTCCTCTTATTTGGGTATGTTGAAAAACTTAATTTCCTATCTATAGCAGTCTTTTGTCTCTGTTTTTCTGCCTTCATAATGAATAAAGCATTTATCCTTTGTCAATAAAAAATAAAGTTCTAGCATTAACTTATATGTTGGAATATGAGTGTCTTGTGTTTTAAAGTTGAACTTTAAAGATTGTTTTGCTTTAACTACAAATGTGTGTGTGTGTGTGTGTGTGTGTGTGTGTGTGTGTGTGCATAGAAAGTAGCAGTGGGAA
Organism: Tarsius wallacei; assembly: GCA_963574415.1. NCBI lineage: Eukaryota > Metazoa > Chordata > Mammalia > Primates > Tarsiidae > Tarsius > Tarsius wallacei. The sequence goes on from CAUYQG010253904.1 coordinate 20,343, forward strand.
CAGTTTTGAATTCATTTTTGAAAGATATTAAGCTCTGGAATGAAATAGTCTATGAAGTTATATAAAATTAGTAGTTATGTAACTAATTGTGTATGTGGTTAAAAAATCAAATACCATTTGTAGACTGTAAAAATCCATTTGACAGCAACAATTTGTTTGTTTTGACTTTTTTTGTTGTTGTTTAATAAATCATATGGACAGCCGGTTTCTTACAAAAATAAACAACGGAGCACACATAATGAACACAGAAGAGTCATGTGGGTCTAATTTTTACAATTCTTTACCCTAAAGTAAAACAGATTTCAGGTCCGTGTCACAGACAGCAGAGTGGCATATGTCCTATCTCCCCTACTGTTCTGCCGCCTACCATCTAGTGACGAAAAACTGCCAAGAATGGCCATCATTCTGCAAACAACATATTGGAAAACGTGTTTTTATTAGCTAGGTTCTTTTGATTTCCTGCAGTAAAAAAATTATGACAAAATCCAATCAAAAGAACGTTAAGAGGAAATTGTCACTCTTGTTTCTCTAAAATATAAAACAATTGCTAGCATGTGTTCTGCAATGATTTACTGTACATTGGAGTGAATGGGCACCCTGAAAGGCAGATATTTGATGGTAGGGGTGATAAATATTCATAAATAGAGTTAATACTAAAGTCTTCTCTACTACTTATTCCACTTTACTTATTTCTACTTGCTGAGTGGTAGACATATTAAAATATTAATTTTCCGCTTTACTGGAATGATTTCAGAGTCAAGTGCCATTAAAATTCTGAATGTAAATATGAAAAAAGAGGATATGGCTCACACTAATCCTCTTCATTGGTTTTTTTAAAGCTATTTACTTGCCTTTTTTTTAAAAGCTAGTATTTCAAAAATTTTAATTGCTTTGAGCGATGTCTGTGGAGGCCAGAAGGTGTCACAGTCCTGCGAAATGTTGTCTGTCACTGAGAAAGCCTTGGATAGTGCCCTGCTATAAGCTTGGAAAACAAAGGGCAGCTTTCTGAGGCAGGGCAAGGCGTGGCGGTCAAGGCCGCATTTCCCTGCCATCAAGCGCTCTCCCTCTGCACTCTTCCCGTGTGTTTCAACTGGAGGGACAGGCTGGAAAATGCCACTCAGGGAGGGGCTGCGTGTGCAAAGTGGATGCTCACCCATACAGGCTTGGTGCAGGGACCCAAAGGAGGACCAGGAGCTCTGATGAGAGGCCTCGTCATTGCTGCTGGCCAGAAGGAGTGATGAACTGCAGATGGTGACTTGAACCTGATGCAAAGGAGATGCCATGATTTTCATCTGTCGTTCTTTGACCTCCTGGTATTCTTTTCTTTTTCATGGCTAAGTTTGAGTTGACCTTTTGATTACACCGTCAGCTAGAATCTATTGCTAAACCACACACACACACACACACACACACACACACACACACACGGAGAGTGACTGTGCTAAAGCCGTTCTAATAAATGGCTTCCCACTGTTCATCGAGGAAAACTAGTTCCAGGTCCCTCCCCTCGGGGACCATGTCATGTCACCTGCCATCCCGGGGCCCTGGTGTACCACAGTGGCAGCATAGACTGTTTGGTGATTGACCACAAAAAACTGACAAGGCTTCTGCCCCGTGGGAAACAGCAGCCTTCGGCACCAGCTTGACTCCGTGGAACACGTCAGCAGGCCTTGACAGGTGAGCGCCCGCCTGGTGCAGTAACAGTTCTCAGCCCTTGTGTCTCCCCACGGCACATTGCAACACAACCCTTGTTTCGTTGGTAACACATAGCTTAAAACTCTCTGAGCCCTGCACAGTTCTAAGCGTTTTACATATATTATCTAATTTAATACTTTCTGCCACCTTATGAGTGAAAGATACTCTTATCTCCACTGAACACAGAGATTAAGTAATTGTCTCAGGGTCACACAGCTAACAAGAAACAGAGAAGGGATACAAACCCAAGCAGCCTGTATCCACACTATTGCCTTTAACTGCAGTGATATTCTGTCTTGTGTTAACCATGAAACAAGCAAGGTATATTTCTTCTCTTTTGTCTTTCTGATAGCATAGATACTTATCCAGATTTTTCTGCTTTTGAATATCCCATTATCTATATTTAAACTATGTCATTGTAGAGGAATATAAAGCAGTGACCGTTAAGACAGATGAAGATTAGTTGGGAAAACAAAAATGACCAAAGGAGCTTCATTATGACAATGTAAGATGTTCACATATATTTGCATTGTTGGAGACAATGGCAGTTTCCTGATGTAAACCCAGGAGAGGGTTCTCAAATTATTCATCCATTTGCTTATTTATTTGCTTTCCTCTGGATGTTACACTTTAGTGTACATTTGAGACATTGTTATGATTAATATTAAATATCTATCATATTTACTAAACCCATATTTGTTAGCTCTTTCACTTATTATAATAATGTTTGAAATTTATTTTCTTCACAATAGGTGAACATACAAAAATTATTATAGTCAAAATTATTATAGTCAATATTTGGTGGCCAGGTGTGGTGACTGGTGCCTATAATCCCTGCACTTTGGGAAAGCAAGGTGGAAGGATTGCTTGAGCCCAGGAGTTTGAAACCAGCCTGGACAACATAGCGAGAACTTGTCTTTACAAAAATAAAAATATATTTTTTTTAATGGAGTAAAAAAATCCTATATCTCTTAAATAAGCTTTAAATAAAGTCTAAAAAATTGGTGTAGGAGACATTAATGTTGCCTTTTGCATGTCATAAGATGTTGATTTCAGCCCTCAATACTAGTTATAACATAGCTCATTCTGACATCAGTACTCTGGCTCTGATGAGCTCAATATGGTTCATCCTACTTCTACTGAAATTAATATAGATTGCTTGAATCTTGAGATTACATCTAAGGCTACACTCACATTATAGACACCCTTACCTGAAAGTGTGTGAAACTGTTTATATGCTTTGAACATGTTATGTTGTATTTCTTGTTTTACTCCTGACATAACTTTTTCTTTCCCTGGAATGCTTGTATTTATTCAGTAAATCTCTACACATCCCTTAAACTTGAATTGAAGTATCAATAGACAATGACTTCTAGACCCTCCTGCCTGAATTATACAACCCTCCTTTATGATCTCAGTGCACCTTTGCTGCACTTCAGCCATATCAGCTATCAGGATAATTTGTTATCCTTCTTCATCACGAGAGTGAAATTCTTGAGGAAAACATGCACTCTATTTTGTTTGAGAGTGCATGCACCGGGACTCGTGTACAGTGCATGCATGTTATAAACAGATGAATACATGTTAAAATAGTAGCACAATAATTAGCAAATGTTTCTTGTTCTTTGTCCTTATGTGTCATATCGTAATACGGGGCTGCAGTAGACAGAAATCTAAGGTGCCAAGTCCAGCTACCCTCCCTAGATACCCTATGTCTTCCACTATCCTTAAGTATGGGTGTAGCCTGTGAATAGGGTGCATAGTTGTTCTGTCATATAGGTCTCCATCTTACCGGACTAGAGAGGGATAACAAGGTACATCCACTCCTGATGATCTGGAAGGACGCAATAGCGACGTGGCAAACTACCCCTGGGAGCCAAGTGGCAAGAAAGTGTGGCTGACCAGTAACAGCCAGGAGTGATTGTTGACCAACAGCTGGCAAGAACACAGCTGCAGGGAGGCAGATGGTGCCAAGAGGGCTTAGTGAGTCTGTACAAGACGAGACTTACAGCTCCGGCTGACAACATCACTTCAGTCTGGCAAGACCATGACAGAGGACCCAGAGCACGAGTTGTGAACTCCCAACCGTGAAGACTGCAATAACACATGTGTGTTGTGCTAGAACACTAAGTTTCGTGATGACTTGTTGCACAGCAGCAGAAAACAATGGAAGGACAAACCAAGGCGAGACAAACAACAGGCTTCCAGCTCTTGTCAGTGACTATTCAATGCTTCTCATCTAATTTGTGTATGTCCCACCTTGAGACTGTTCCTGGTCACTGTCATAGTTTCTGGCTCTGTATATTTTTGGTTTATATAAAATGCCCCGAAGAACACAGGTATTTACAAAATATTTGTTCATGCTTATGCTTGTTTATATCTTGATTTGTTAATTTTTGTTTTTTGACTCTAAGCATTCTTTAAGGAGCTCCGAACATCTCTTAAAGTCATTTCTCACTAATCATAATTTATTAATATTATATGTGAAAGAGTATTACTTAGAGATTGATTGACTGCTGTTGCTTCTCCACTAGGCTTAGAGTTAAAACATACTGTCAAAATAAAGTAAATAAAATTAGATACAAGAACTCATGGACTCTTCACATAGGTAGCTTGATTTTTTTCTAATACATTTTTTACAATTGGCCGATATTACAATGGATTCCTGGCATTTTTCTTTCTGAATGTTTAAAATATTTCTGAATATTTAAAATAAGATTCTATTTTCTTTCTGAGTTTTTTTTTAATCTAAAGAAAGATGATTAAATAATCATTCCAATGTCCCCTCATTTTCGGGAGATTTTCTTTTATTACTATAAGAGTATTGCTCACAACCTGTTAATGCTTTATTAACGCACTTTAAGAGTTTTATGAATCCAGCAAAATGTTTAGTGATGTCTATAATATTTTATATGTTTTATCTATATGATCTAATAGAAAGATGTATTATATAGATATGTTTTTATCTATATGATCTAATAGAAAGGTGGAGAAATAGTTTACTGTTCTAAAACTTAAAAAAGCTTTAGGGAACAGCAAGGCATAGTGCTTATAACAAGTCATGGGTGCTATAAATAGTTGTGTCAGATACTAAGTCTGCCAGTGAGTTATGTGATTTAAGTATTGCACGCTAAAGCATTATATTTCTTTCCAAACTGCATATAATCAATATTCATATCAAAGAAGTCTACATATACATTACATATTAAGGTAATTATTCTACAAATCACATCAATTTATTATTTCATATGTATCATTTTGTGTTTTCATATTCTAGTCATATATTCTTTCCTTCCTTCATTTGTAAGAGAAAAATATGACCTGCAATTGTGTATTCCTCTCATTTATGATTATAGGTAATATATGAAGATAATTTGGAACTTAAAATATTATTAAATAAATGGTCTCAGAATGGCAATTATTGCATTGCTTCATATCTGAAAAATTTAAGTATGTATAAGCGGATACTATATACAAAATTTGATCTATGTGATACTTTGTTTTATAAAATGAATACAATTTGAATACAGTAAATCACATTAAGTAGTCTACCTTTGGAATCAAGTTACATTGAACGGACCACCAAATACAATTAATATAAAAATGAAAGTACAGTAGCTTTCACAAGTTTTCAATCTTATTAAAAGAAACAATAGTACAACTTAGACAAGGATATACTCATATATGCAACAGGATCGAATCAAAGGTTTTACAAAACACTACTTCAGCTTTTTGGCAGACTAAAGATGCCCACACAATTTTAGATATTTAGATTTAAAATGATCTGAAATTCCCTTTCAGGTCTCCATCTGCTCTCCTGGAGCCCTGCTGGCTTTGTGGAGGTTCTGACCAGTGGAACATGGAGAAACGATGCCGAGTCCGTCTTCTGGCCCAACGTTTGCGAGACCAGCAGCTTCTACTTGATGGCTCTTGCAACATTTGACCTTGTGGCCTTTGGCTGTCTTGTGTCTCAAGGCCACCAAACTAAGAAAGATCAAGCTAGCCATGTGAAGAGTTGACCTGGGCAGGGCGGGAGGGAGAGGGAGAAGAAGTAGGAAGAGAAAGGGGGAGAGGGGATGAGGTGAGCAGAGAGAGAGAGAGAGAGAGAGAGAGAGAGAGAGAGAGAGAGAAAGAGAGAGAGAGCTATTGACCCAGTTACCCAGTTATTCCAACCTTCAGACATTCATCAGCCATTTGAGGTATCCCAGATCCAGAAGAAATCATTCTTCTCCAGGGTTTTCTGTCTGAACATTCTGAACTCAAAAAGTCAATAAAACACTAATAATTTTCCTTTGAAAAATCATGAAATTGTAGAGTAGCATGTTATATAACACTGGATAACAAAAATCTTATTTCGTAATTTAAACTTCATTAATTTTTTAAAAAGTGGTCTGGAATTGCAAATAGATTCCATAATCTCTTAAGGAATTTCAACCTATAATTTTCAAAATGCCACTATGAACTTTCTAATAAACAACATAGTAGCCTGTAACTAATAAAATTAGATTATTTGTTTCTTTGGAGTATTTACAAGTACACAAAGCACAACATTAATTCCAAATCCTAAATCTAGTTTAGTTTAGTGGAAAGTACGTAGGCTTTATTGTGTTAAAAAAAATTGTCTTTGGCTCTGTCAATTCCTTGTTAAAATTCTTTCACTTCTCTTACCTTAAATTTTCTATTCTGTATTATAATAAGTCTGTCATAAAAGTTGTTATAAACCTGAAATGATGAAAAAATAAGAAGCATCCCATCCCATGAAACATATATTCATTGCCATATTCATCACCGCATTTAAAAATATTCACAGTAAAAAGCAAAGACTCTCCGTGTTAATAATTCTCATAAGCATAACCACAACCACAATAGCCAAAGCCTCAAAACATGCCTGTGTTGGTTTTGAAGGGTATAAATAAATAATGAATGGCTCTGGCTCTGTTGGTGAAGATCTCAGGGCTCAGGAAAAGTTATTTTACCAGTCTCTCTTATCCCCAGGTAGGGGCACAATTTCAGGCAAACAAAAGTAAAATTAGACTAGGACCGGCTTGACTTGAGCTTCTGCAAATGAGATTTCTCTGCCTTTTCTTCTTCTGAGTGACAATTTCCCTTCTCACTTGCACTTGATCCCACCTGGGTGTGAGTAAGCATTGCATCACATGTGGCCTCAAGGCTTTCTGCTGGTGCTCAGAAGATGCAGAAAAGTTGTGGCTCTTTTATGACTTTCAGTATGAACAAGTAGCGAAAAAATCCTTTGAAGGCCTTAGGTACAAGTATGAACACAATTTTACTTCATTTTCCGGGAGGCCATCTGGACGGTGCCCGGGACTGGGGGGCAGAGGGAAAGCTTTTAAATGGGTCTGCTTCCCTGGGGACAAGAGCTGCTGGTCTCTTTGTTCTGACTGAAGGACAGCTCTGGGGCCCCGTGGAGAAAGCATGCCTACTTCTGCTCCTTTTCCAGGACTTCTGGTGATAGCAGGGCCAAGACACCATCCACACCTTCTCTCAAAGCTGCCTCCGTCTCCATTAGAGCTGTGAATCCACACTCTGGAGTCAGACACACCATGTATGAACTGTATCCCTGCTTATTTGCTGATGGATTCTGGACATCACTTTTATGACACTTGGACTTTTCACCTATAAAAGCAAGTTAATACTGCCAATCCCGCAGAATCATATTTTTCCAGTAAATGAAACTGCATTTATAAAGGCTTTCTCCTAGAGCATACTGATGATACATATTAAATATTAGCCATCATCAGCTTTATTATTCTCTAGATAACTGAGATCCAGTTCCTTTGCTTTATTCACTAACCTGAGCAAAGGACTGGAAATAATATACTAAATGCCTATGATATGGTAAGCATCATTTTAATAATTCAGATATTTTATATTATTTAAGCATTATAGCAAACCTGTGAAGAAGTGTTATTATTCCACATTTTATATGAGGACTTAGAAGTGCAGAAAATATGCGACTTCCAAGTCCCAGCCCCTAGCCAAATGTGCGACTTCCAAGTCCCAGCCCTTCCCTGGCGTTGGTGCCCTTCCCCCGTCTTCTTTCCATAGGCATTTCTAAGACTCGATGCATTTTGTGCTTTGGAGAATAATTCACATAGCTCAGAACTGTCTATGCGAGACTTTTATTACCCTTTTTCCTTCACCTCTTTTGCTTCTTAAAAAAGCATCCCTTTTCCTCCAATGATGTTTTTACTACTGGTAAGTATATTTATTTACATTTTAATGAAGACCTGAGGTGTTGAATGCATCTACATATAATAAAGAAATTCAGGTAAACTAATATTTATATGGCTGCTTTAAAATACTTTCAAAAAGCTTCTCATCTGTCATTTTATCTAATCCTCGCCTGCATTCTGTAAAATAGGCCTGGAAGACATAATTCAACTTTAGAGTGGGATAAAGGAAAACAAGATACAATGAAGCAGGCTAAACTAATTGAATACATGTAATTCGGGTCTTCCTGAGCATCTAAATGAAAGCAGGCGTTCGCTGGGTGCAAATCTTCAGGGGGGTCAACTTGTGTGAGTCCACGGCAGGCACTCTTCCTAAGGAAGGCCACGCCAGACCAGAACACACCTTTCCTTGCACCGAACAGCAGCCTCCTCCTGGTTCTCAGATTTAAGAAGGGTTCTCCAACCAAGGAGTCTGTACCCTCCAAGAAGCAGAAACCAAAACCGAAATTATTCATGAAGACTATTTCCCGGAGGAGAATGGGAGAGAAAGCCATGGGGGGGAAGAAGCCAGAGGGGCCTGGAATCACCTGGAGCCTGCAACACAGGTGTGCCCCGGTGAGGGCCAGGAGGAAGGCAAGAAGGCAGGCAGGAAGACGGGAATGAGGGAAGGAAGGAAGGTTGTGGGCTGTACAGCAGTTCTAAAGATGTTTGGACAACATGTGTGACAGCTGACAGGTGTGATCAGAGGGACAAAGGGCTCCCTTTTGAGGCATCAGGGGAGTCCTGCATCTCCCAACAATGACCGGCCTTAGCAATCTCAGTATCCTCTTCTAGTCACTGGCTGGGAGCAAACAAACACACCCTAGAAATCGTGATGCCATGTTCTTGCTGACTTTGAGAAACAGGACTCAAGGAAGTCAGCAGACCCATGTTCCAAAGCCTTTGTTTAAATAATGAATGCACTCTGATGTTTTTAGTCAAAATTAAGTGTTTAATGCATGCATTCATTGTTTATGCTGTTTTTCATGATTCTCAGTTTTAACTCACACCTGTCCAACGGTAACACCTCTGTGATTTCATTGCCAAAGGGGACTCGCTTTTGGGTGACAGCAAGCCCAAGGGCAGCCCTTTATAGGACAGGACTGCTAGCACCGGCCTCCCTCGGGTGGGGTGGCTGCAGTAAGGTGAGGTGAGATGGCTCGTGAAGAGCAGCGTTGCCTGCCGCCAGGACGAGGGCATATGCGTCAGCTGCCCATCTGGAGGCCCCCTTGGCTTCTAGCCTCACTTCCCCGTCTCCCATCTTTCCGTTGTGTCCATGCCCCTCCACCCCGCCATTCCTTTCATTCTCCCCCATGGTCTCCTAAAGTTTTTACTGAAAACGTTGATCTCGCAAGGGTAGTTTCTGCCCTAACTTACTTTCCTACCAGAATGGTTGTCGTCTGAAGGAAATACTGTTTGGATTCATTCAGCATTGTGGCCCCCTTAAATTAAATAGCCCGTAAAATCACAGTCATCCATCCATTTCCTAAATGATTCCATAACTTCAAAATCATCCAGGGAAGTTCTGGTGATTCTTGATGGATTTATGAGAGGGCAGGGTAGAACACTAATTAGTTTTATTCTTCTTTTTATTTTATTATAATTTTCAGGAACAACTTATCTTTTTAACTCCAATTTTGTAGCCTAAAGTATTGCTTTAAAGAAAGTGTTTAAAATTGGTAATAAGTTAGATTTATGTAAAAATCAACATTTGGAGCACATTCATGGTGCAATTCATTAACTAAATTTAAAAGAAATCTGATCCATTAATAATCTAGTGAGATAAGTGTGTCTGGGTGGGAAGCTAACCTTTAACAAATTCTGCTTAATCAGTATTTAAAGCATTTTGTAACTATCTAGTTAGAATTGAGACATCTAGAAAGAACTCAAACATTTGGATGCAATGCAAAAAAGTTATTTTAATTTTGCTGTAGTCACATAACTAAAATTGATTTTGCTGTAAAATGCTTTGAAAGTCATCAAAGATCATATTTCTAATGCTTACAAAAGAGGGCTTTGCTGAAGCTTGTAGAATTCATTATGATAAATATCTTAATATCTTATATGATAAGGGTACACGGTGAATTTTATGAAATATATATATATTTTAATGCATTCAAGTAAGCCACATATATATATATATATATATATATATATATATATATATATATGGCTTGCTGTCACCCAATATATATATGTGGCTTACTTGAATGCATTAAAAATATTTCTTCTGGTGGTGACTAGTTCTTTTGAGGAGAAATTCCTGAACAATGGTATTAGCCAAGGAAGTGAGAGGCCATCAGTTTTAACTTCCAATGTGTTGGGTTTATATTACATTGTGCCATTAAAAAGCCATTTTCTCTCTGTGATTCTGTGCCTCCAAATAGGCAGATATTAGGATATTTATCTACCTGGCAATATTCTTAGCCAATATTTGTCAGTCTTACTCCACACAATTACAGTAGAAAAGTATGGGAAAAGAAGGGAATAAAAAAGAATAGACCACTAAGAAAGTTAATATGTATGCTACTGAAAGGCCCAGCTTTCACTTTTCTATACTTTTTTGCTCACTTCAGGAATTTCTTTCACGTGGTAAAATTTCTTAACAATAACACATAATTTCTTTACCTATCTTCAGGATTGTTTTATGAAGGGGATATGTCTATTCTTGTGAGAGAGAACTAGAATAAAATACAAGAGAAACCATGCATATGTAGTATCTGTTTGATGCAAAAATGTATCTTCTGTGTCGAAAGCTTCATGGGCAGAATTCTTAGATGGCTGGAATGTACATTTAAATAATTCGAACTGGATATGTCTTTTGGAAATTCCTGTTATGATTTTGCAATTTTAACTCCTGATCCCTCAGATGCCAAGGCCACGGAAAAAAGAAATTAATGATGGCAATCGAGGCCCATGCTACTAGCCATAAGAAGTATTTCAGAGTCATAATTGTCATGGAACAAACCAATGGAATAGCTTATCTTGAATGTTCCAAAGAGGAAAAATTGTATGATAACATGTCCAAAACAATCCATACAATGACATTTGACATTCTTTATCAAATAGGAAAATTAGAAAGTAAATAAACAAACATAAATATTTTCCTATATTAAGGAATTTAGCATATAATATAAAATAAAACTGACTTAATAATAAATTGTTTCCAGATTAATTAAACCAAATGACCATTTCAAGTAAAAGACAAAAAAAAATGCAAAAAAAAAAAGTAAAAAAGAAAAATTACATTGTCTTCCTAGTATAGGAAACTATCTTTGGAAGATTTTATAGTTTTATATTTGGAGTTATTTAAATTAATTGAAGCCTAAGGAATTAGGTAGTCCATATTACCATTAGAAATAAATATAATTTAATAACACAAAGAAATAGAAATGTAATTGCCATACATCTTATAACATCCCCTAGTCATACCAGGTAGGAAGGGTGCAGTGGAGGGAATGGAGGTGAGATATTGCAGGCAGTAGGTCAGGTGTCCCTACTGACTTTTAATCTCCAGTACCTGCTTCAAGATGGCTCTGGACATCAGTACCTTAGTCAGCTAGCAAGGAAAACTTGCATACAAGAACATGTTTATGGGCTAGTCCTCTACGTGACACATATCACTTCTCCTTACGTTCTTTTGGCTTTATGTTATTTCAAGGGCCCCGAGAAACTTTCAGGGAAGTGGAAAACAATATTCAGCTCAACCTACAGAATGTCTCTGTGATGAATAGCCCTTTGCTGTTAGGTCAGGCTATGGCTACTTCTGGTCTCAAGACACCTAAACTCAAAAGACAAGTCATCTGCACCTCAATCTCAATGTACAACAGCGGATTGGAGAAAATATATCCATGCAAAAATAATTAAATTAGAGAGGTGGGAATGGGGAAACCCTGAAAGCATAAAAACAAATAAAATAGTGATAATATTTTGTAAGGCAGGCTTTGTGAAGACTCCTACCCTGGCGATAAAGGAAGTTCTCCAATGAGAACTCGGATATTCTCTTGGAGAAGTCTCAGTGTTAGTGACTCCAACTTTGTCCTGAGTCGTTATTCCTTGCGTCTTAGGCCCCATGCCCGCAGTAGTTGAATGTTGAGAATATAATTGGCTTAAGGGTTTGTACTACTTTTACTCCTTTCTTTCTGCTAGTGCAAACCTGTAAGCCCAAGGTTTATTTACAGCTTGAACAAGGACATTTTTTGGTCAGAGTTCTTGCTACTTTGGCTACATATACTTTAAAATCACGAAAGGCTGAAGATCTATTTTCTAGTCATCAGTTTCCGGTGTTGGCGACTCATATGGAGTTCTCCCCTAGATATAGTTCTCAAGCTTTATTTTTATGGATTCTTGACCTGATCACTTCCTTGCTCTCACAAATTAAAGGTAACCACCATTAGACCATCGAAAGAAAAATAGTCTTAGGTGGGAAGGTAAATTATTTACCTGATATTTGCAACAGATCTAAATGGGATGTAAGTAGTCTTAAAGGTCTTTTGTTGCTCAAAGTTTTCTAAGACTTATCTTCAACTTTTTCAAACCTCCTTTCTTCCTCTCTCTGATGAAGACCTTCCTTCTTCTTTCATTGGGAAAACAGGAGCCAGCAAAGAATGAACAGTTGTACCCAGCTCACGTCTGCTGTCTGACTCACGCCTGTGGTCCTACACTCTACTCTGCCTTTCTAGGTGACTGTGGGGTGAAGATCCCCATTCCTGTTTGCTCAGTATCTATTCATTTTCAGTTACTCATGGACTTTTCTGCCATCTTTCTCTTTCATAATTTTTTCTATCCCATGAGGGTTTCCAACCATATGCAAATATGTTATAACAACACATGCTTGACAGACTTTGAAATTCTCTCAGGGTCTCATGTCTCCATCCAATATCAGCCCTTCTTACAGATAGATTTCCTCACAAGATTCCTGAAATGATGTTGCCTGATTCCTATTTACCTGGTAATTGTTGAATTCCCTTTCATCCAGCTTTGTTTTCTAACCCCCCCTTCAGGAAAACTACTCTGACAAGTTATCCAACGACTCTCACAGTGCCAAAGGTAATGGATACCTCCGTGTTATCATCTTTCTGGCTTTAACACAGTCTATTGTGACTTTTGTCTCTCTCTCTCTTTTCTTCTTTTGGCCTTCTTTATTTTGTGCTGTGTAAAAACTGGACACTCATTTGCTGTATCCTCCTCACTGCTTGAGAAGGACCTTTAAACTTCTGAAGGTCCCTGGGCTGAGTTGTTAAATCTTTTTTGTTTTTCTTCTAACAGTAGAAACTCTGTAGGCCATCTTATCCAGCCCATGACTTTAAATCACACCTCCAAGTTGGTTGCTACCTTATTTTTGTCTGTAGCCCTAACCACTTCATGGAACTCAGACTTGCGTGTTTTCCTGCCAACTTGACCTCTGGACTTGGTGATCTAACAGGCATCTCAAAGTAACGCATTCCAAATTAAACTCTTGTTTTATCCACACCCCTCCATCTGTTTCCCAAGTCTGCTGTCTCATTGCATATCAACTCCATTATATCATTTGTTCAGACCCAAGTCTTGAAGTCCTTCTGACACCCTCCTTTCTGACTCAACCCACATCTGGTCTACCAGTATTTTTTTTAGCACTGCTTAATGCGTCTTATATATGCCATTTCTCAATAATTCCGCTATAGTTGCTTAATTCAAGCCACCTTCATTTTTCTCTTTGTTGGTGGGAATAATCTTCTAGTTGATGTCTCTGCTTCCACTTATATTCTGTCATTTTGGGGAGTTTTTTTTCCCCCCATTGATGTCGGAATCTGTAGGTGGGCCCTTAGCTACTTATCTGAACCTTTTTTTTTAACATTCTCCATCATTCATTGACCTCCTTGTTCTACCTCAAAATCATAGCCTTACTTTTCTCTCTGGGTGGGATGATCTCATGCCAGACATTCCCACAGTTATCTGCCTTGTTTCATTTTGGCCTGCATAAACATCATCTTGAAAAAACTGGTCTAAAACTAGTAATCTTCTTTCCCCAGTATGCATTTAATTTCAGTTTTTGATAACGTTTGCTACCACCTAACATACCAGCATATTACTTTGTTTTCTTATTATATTTCTCCTCTCACACTAGGAAACACCTTGAGGGCAGGGACTTGACCTATTTTGCTAATTTCTGCATTATTGATACTTGATACAGTGTTACATGTTAAATTTATTACTGGAAAGACAATAGAATGAATTATCTTTCCTTAGTGCACTTCGCTATTTCACTACATACTTCTATTATTTTTATGACTTTGAAATTGTTATAACTACATAATGATATTTAGTGCTACATAAAAACTGGAAGAATGGTTTACACTTGTACTGTGTCCCTATATTTAGGGCCCTGTATGTTTGTGAGTGCCCTCATAACTTTCAGCTGAATTAAATCTTAAACAATACATTGGTGAAAAGTACTCTAAATGATGACCACAGATACCGATAAAAACATAAAATTGTTATTTTTAACTATAGCACCTTTGACTTATACGTTTAGTCTATATCTTGGTGACAATGCTTGTTCCTAAAGTCAACCACAAAGTAAACATGAGGATATACGTAACTCCAATATGAGGCACTTCTTTATTTAACAATAAGTGATAATTCAGAAAAAAATGGACTAAATATTACATTTTAAGGTAAACTTTTATTTATTACTACTATGCATATTTGAAGAAAGTTGCAGTTATTAATAAAGTAATTATCAAGTATGCTCAGATATACAACAATTCTTAATCAATTAGTGTACAAATGGACAAGTTTTGCTTATTTATTTGTAAACTATTTCCATTAAGAAAATATATTTTGGACGATTTTATCATACTTAAAATTGCAACAGTAGCATTTAATTCTGACTTTAATATGTCAACAACACATTTTCCTAAATTTATCCCAGTAACTAAGATGCAAAGTTTGTGACAAGAACTCCGCGAGTGTCAGTCATGTCTGCTATAGGCTTCCATTGGTTCATAGAGTGTTTTGTTTATTTATTCATTTATTCAAATTAAGTGTCTTTAAATAGAGCTTGAACTCTCTAATTTGCCACCAATCCCATTATAATTTTCACATTCTGTACTGTCTGTCTTAATCCTTTACATTTGTTGTCTACTTCTTGCAGATATTTGAATTTTGATTCTTTCTAGAGTAAGATTTAAACAAAAAAGTTAACGAATATCTGAATTTATGTCAAATATGTACTGATCTTAGATATTTTGTTTCTTTGAAAAATGCTTTTCTACAATCGTGTTTTTTCATTCTTAAAAATTATTTAATCAATTAAAAAACATAATCTAGATATTTTGTATTGCTATAACTTGTTTGGTTTATCGTACAATTTATTTTACTTTCTTTTTTACTTAACAGGACAAACATTTCAATGCTAACATAAAATATACTAAATGCATAATATTTCAATTTGTAAATGCATGTGTATGTATCAACTTCTTTAGAAAATTTTTGCTATGGATTGAAATCCAGCACCATCGAGATTTAATTTTTTCTTATATTTCCTTAATCAGGTATTATTTATTCCTCTTAGGAATCAAATAATAAACTAAATAAAGAAAACATATAAAAAGTTTAAATAAATAATGAGGTTATTATTTAGTTCCTAAAGAGAAAAATAAACTTCTATTGAGGGAGAGATTTATCTATGCATAATAGTGTTATTAATACTTACAAAATTATATGATTGATAATTATCTAATATCATATTATATAGGTTACTCTGTAATTGCTACTTAAGTCTACTTAAACAATTGCAAAATTGCAAAGTTAAAAATTGGAAACATTTCTAAAGCAAATTCAAAGCTAGAAAATTTTCCTAATTTTTAAATACTCTAAAGTAGAGTTAAAAATACGTTAGTGTACAGACAATGATGAATATTTTGGTTTTTCATTCTTTTCACATTTGTTTTTCATGCTTTTGTAAAGTGAAGTTTTCCAATCAAAGTAAAGTGGCATGGTGAAAGTGTACATAATATATTTGGATGAAGGTTTTTTAATGAATGTGGTATTTATTAAGACACAATCCATTAAAAAGAAAACTTGCATGGTTGTCTCACATTATTTCATTGATTTTTATTTCATGCATGATTCAAGATGAGAATTATTCCTCACAAGAAGTGCTCTCATTTATAAACTTTAATTTGATAATGCCCACCTTTTTTGTTTATTTGTGTGGTTTGGAATATTTTGCATATATAAGCTTTACTTGCCAAAATGCATATGTTATCAATCTGAAATGAGAAATCAGAATTAACATAATGGTAGACATCTAAGAGTTTCAATATATAGACACTATTCTTTTCTTCTGGTAACTTACTATTTTTTGACATGAAGCAGTAAGTTTTTTAATTAAATATTTAAAGATCTGAATATTAACATCAAGTATGTCATTGCTGATGATGATGCAAGGATTTAAAGGAGATGACAAAATTATTCCCCTATCCTGTACAATTTAACATAACTTGACATGCTTTAAAAAGTGTGTATCTTCATATTAGCAGAATTGTTTAGAACACAGCACAAATACACACACACACACACACACACACACACACATACACACACACATTCCTACCTCCTATACTGCCTATGCTAGTAACAAGATGCCTACAAAATTTTTTTTAAATATGAGAATTAGGAGAATTGTTTGAGCAATGTAACTGTAAATAACAACCTTAACTGTTTAGATAAATGTCTCAGTTTTCAACTTCACCTTTTGTGCGAGTCTCAAATAACAGAGTCAGAAGGAAAGCCTTTCACTAAGTTTGCAATTTTTTGTAAGGTCAGAATGAAAATCCCACCTTCTCAGGCAAATCACAAGATACAAAGCAATTGCCCTTTAGAAATTCCAATACCTAGCCAATTGAGTGCAGATGTGGATTGCTTATAAATGGAAAGGACATAGATTCTGCCATACCAGTTGAAAAGGAATAATTGCATGCAACAATTGCTTTATAATTAAAGCATTCTTTTCTTCCTTCTGGGTTCTGAAATAATGTCTTTATTTATGTCTTCATATTAAGTTTCTTCAATAGTTTTAACATAGACTAACTTTAAGAATAACATTGGGAAAGATGAATATATGAGTGAATAAAAAATTGTAGATTAAAAAATCATGACATAAGGCACTGATACCCACAGGTTTCATTATATTCCTGAGCCTTGACTGAGAAACTGTAACAGAAAGGATAAATCTTTCCTGTGAAGTTGTTAGTAATGAGAATGGATGGCAACACTCTCAAATAGACTGATCTGATTAGCAATCATTTCGAAAGCAGGTAATTCTGGACATTTTATGTCATGGAAATTATGAATTATATTGATATTTAGAAATTGCAGCAATGATAGTAAAAATAAAAATAATAATAAATAATTAGAAAGATGATGTGCATAATTTGTGTTAATTATCAGCAAGTAAGAAGACCATTCTCCATGTTATATTTATTTGGATTGATTTTAGTTTACTAACCACACCACTCATATTTTAATATATGGGTGGCTATTTAAACTTTATTCTACAACAACTTTTCAAGAGAACAAATGATGATAATCAGAAGGTTAATTGATCAATTTACTTATCTCAAAGATACCTGCTCAGCAGTTTTTCTAATAAGCTATCCACCCTTTTATTTTAAGAAACACCAAGAAAACCTAACACCTACACTGATGTTAGAACTCTGCATATTTTTAACCCAACATGTATGCTCTGACAACAGAAATGACAAACAAGGATATAAACGGTTTTACAGCTATAATTTTGAGTAAAACATCATATAACTTTTTTTCAAATCATAGAAATAGTGTTATGGTCCAAGGAAGTGCTTGGCTGCTAACCCTTGATGCCCATGAATCGAGAGGCAGAAAGGCTGGTAGAAAGAAGTTTATTTCTGAATTCGAATCCAGGGAGCAAAGCCAGACTCGAGGCCTTTCTGAAATGGTTCTGCTCATGCTTCAGGCTTTCCAGTTCACTTGTATAAGTCCAGAGTTGTTGGTATCTAGACATTAGCCACGTGACCAGGTGAGCATGGGATAGAACTTAAGTTACTGCCGCATTTCACTGATAGCGACATTTTACGTTCCAGACTTTCTGGTGCCAGGTACCAGAGGTATCTCACAGCTTTTATCAGTAAGTTCTGGCAGAAGCATTAATCAAGCTTGACATAGAGTAAAGGGAGTTTACAAGACCTAAGACATCATGCATTATGCAAAAGTTACACAAATCACAAAACTTATGATTACACTGATACAAAAGTTATACAAATCACAAGACTTACGATTGATCACATTGATACTATATTATTCAAACCTATGACTACTAAGAAAAGGGAGTGCATGGGGATTTACAACGTTCTGTTGATTGGGTATAGTCTGCAGGGAAATCAAGGGTACCCTGAAGCTACTTACTGGGAGTGCATGGAAGATAAGGGGACTCTCAGGAATGTGCTCAGGAATCTCTCTCAGTTTATTGGGCAGCGGAGATAAGGGGAAGCACACCTTTTGTTAGCTCTCAGGAATGTGTTCAGTAATGAACAGGAGTGCTTGAATCCCTTGCCATGCCCTTCTCGAGGGGCTGGGGTGATATGGACAGACATGAGCAGGTCTTTGTATCAATAGTACACATGCATTGTAGAAAATTCTGAAAATTAAAGAAAGCAGTATCATGCAGTATCTACGAGTAAATAAGCACTGTTAGCATTAGAATTATACATGCAGGGAAACATGCAAACACACAAACATTTTTAAATGAAATTGATATCATGGTACATGTCTGATCTGAAATATATCTTATATATAGTTTTTTCAATTGAAAGTATATATAATTTGCTTCTAGATAAGATGGAGTGGAAAAGACTAGTTCGACCTCTCATTTTCAATCATAAATAAACAGGCAAAACAGAAAGTAATGGCACTCAAGATGTCGGTTACCAGGTGATTAAAAACAGTGGTGTTTGAGAGACCCAAAACAAACAAAGCCCCAAGATTGACCAAACTCGTGCCTAGGGAAAGATTCATGGCTGAGGTGAAGGGCAAAGCAACTGGTTCAGAGTGAATTAATCTTGAGTTGAGAAAATGGATCTGAATTCCACAGATGCAGAGGCTGTCAGGATTTGAGGGCCTGAATATCAAAGAAGAAATAGCTGCATAGAAAGAATACTCTAGAGATCTGTTGAGAATTCCCCTTGAATATACAGTGGAGTACTAGCCAATGGATGCATCTCAATAAACTATCAAGACTGAGGAATCACTTGAAAAGATTAGATGGAAGAGTGTACTCAGGACAAATAGGGCTGGAATTAGTTCCTGTTCCCACCAGACACCCTTGGAAAGCTTCAGAGTTCATGGAGGATTGGGTTCGAGTGTCTCAGAAGTTGACCAAAAAAATAAAATAAAAATAACTCTATGTTATTATGTCTCTCTCGCACACACATTTAAAAGCAAGACTCAAAAGAAACAAACTATTCTCTAGAAAGGAAGACTTGCATGGTTGTCTTACATTATTTCATTGATTTTTATTTGTGCGTGATTCAAGGTGAGAATTATTCCTCACAAGAAGTATTCTTATTTGTAATCTTTAATTTGATAATGCACATCTTTTTTGTTTATTTGTGTGGTTTGGAATATTACACATATATAAGCTTTGCTTGCCAAAATGCATATATTATCAATCTGAAATGGGAAATAAGAATTAGCATAATGGTAGATGTCTAAGGGTTTCAATATATAAACACTATTCTTTTCTTCTGGTAACTTACTATTTTTTCAAAAAAATTAATCTTTATTCAATCACATATCTAAACAAAGTGGAAGAATATAAAATACAAAAACAGTAAAGACCTAAGATAAAATTCACAATGCTTGGCATCAAATAAAATCGCTCAATATTTTTGAAATGCTGAAAAATACAACACAAATTAATCTAAAAATAATTAAAACTAACCCAGAATAGACACAGACAGGCTTTATAGACCAGTACACTAAGTTATCATAACTGTATTCTACTTGGTCAAAAGCTAGAGGAAACGTGACACCTATTATATAAAGACGGAGGATAATGGAACAAAATCCCTCATTGAAATTTCAGAGATAAAATCTTTAATGCCTGATATGAAAATGGTCATAGATGGCATTATCAAAGAAGATTCAACAGTGTAGAATAAAAGGTATGAGTAAGTAAAGATGCAACAGTAGAATCTATTTGAATAAAGAACACAAAAAAGACTGCAAAAGTTAATAATCAGTGAACTGCAAGGTAATGGCAACAGGCGCAATAATCTTATAGTCCCCAAAGAAGAGGAGAATGAGGAAAAACTAAAAACATGAAGAAATAATGGCTGACAACATTCCTAGTTGGATGGAATTAATAAGCCCACAGACTCAAGAAGTTTAAAATAATAAAACAAAAAACAAAGTAATAGAACACACACACAAACTACAGAAAACATACTATCATCATATTGCTTAAAGCTAGTGATAAAAATGTTAAAAGAAGTCAGGAACACATCGTATATACAGAAACAAAGAAAGGCATTGCTTTTCTCACTGGACATTACTAGTGAGAAGATAATGAAATAATATATTGAAAGCACGGAAAGAAACCTGTCAATACAGAATACTGAATCGAACAAAAGCATCTTCCAAAAATAAAGGAGAAAGACACATTTTCAGAAATGTAGTAGATGAAAATCATCACCAGAAGTCCTGCAATACAAGACATATAATGGAAATTCCTCAAGTAGTCACAGCAGTACAAATAGGAAACTTGGATCTGCACAGAAGGAGAGTCTACAAAATGGAAATGCAACTTGTCATTTTTCTTCTTACTTAATGCACCTTAAAATATAATGCTGAACATAAAAACAATAACAATGCATTGATAAGTTTGTCTCATGTGTAAAAGTAAAATATATGACAATAGCAGCACAAAATCCAGGAGGGGAGAAATTGAATGTATAGTGATTTTTCATACAAAATGTAACATCATTTAATGTCTTTTGAGATATGCATTAATCAATCAAAATTTATAATATATTCTTAAAGCAGTTTCAAAAGAATGAAACAAAAACCCTAAAAATAATAGTTAATGGGACAAAAACAGAGCTACAGTTGATTTGTAAAAAATTGATAATAATCATAATATCATCAAAAATAGGCAGAAGAAGATCAAGAAAGAAACCAGCAACAGAGAGGAGAAATAGAAAACAAATAACAAACTAAATTTAGCTCAACAATATCAATAACTAAATAATACAGGTTTAGCTCAAACATATTAATAATAATATTGAATATAAATGGTCTAAACAGTCCAACGTTTATGTCAATAACTAAAAGATATATATTAAGGTTTCCTAACACATTTGGGTTTTTGTTAGTTTTGTGTGCCATTAATAAAATTTCTTTTATATTTTATACTCTGTTATCTAGTGCATTACAATTTATAATTGATACAGTGCTACTTCTGATTTATTTTGTCTTATCTTTTACATAAATATATAGTATAATTGACTTTTTTAGTGTACATTCTGTGAATTTTAACATAAGCATATATTTATATACCACTGTCATTATCAGGTTACAGAATAGTTCCATTATCTTAGAACATTCCCTTATGCTATTGACTTTTAATTGCAGACTACTACAACTATTAACCCTTGGTAACCATTGATCAACCTTCATTCTATGCAGAGATTATTTGGAAAAACTTAAGGCGGGGGGTTTCTGTGTATTTGTAATATGATCTATAGCAACACCTTTGTTTATTGTTTGAGATAATCAAGCATGGGGAGAAAACTGGTGACACCTGAGAGGGGAAAGAGGAAGGGAGAGATGCAGAAGAGAGGAGTGACATAGCTGGGATGGGGAAGGTGGGCTCAGATCCAGTGGGAAGGTGGAAGGCAGATCTTAGACATGCGCCTGAACAAGGCACCATGGCAGAAGGGAGCACAGAATAGGATTTAGGAGTGCAGTTACCTGTCAATAAATCTACCATGAAATGACCTTGGTGTAGTCCCTTTCTACTGAAGTAGAGGGAAATAGTACTGTCTCCTACACTCAAGTATCACTCCCATTTCTCAGAATTTGCCAAAAAATATAAAATTTTATGTGCAAAATTTTATTGCTACATTTTATTTATCTACAATATGTTTATTATTGTTTTGTCTATTTATGCTTTGTACTTTAAGTCTTGATTTAAGAGTTTTTGCTATTCAACTCATCACAATTTATATAATGTATCTGTGTTTTGTTTGCTTCAGGATTGTCTCTCTCCTGCCTCTACTGTCCAGAAAGTCAGCAAGGCTGTCTATAACGTTGATCTATAGTTAAGACAATTTTGCCCACCCAATATCTGGTTTTTGCATGAATGAACGCATGATTTTGTATTAGACAACTGGATTGTGGGGAAGTTAGTTTTGATTAGTTTCTTAGTGAGTTGTAGTATGTTTTCTTGCACTGCGTTTTAAGAAGCATAATTTAGTAGCTAAGTGACTGACTCAGGCAAGTATTAGAAAACGTCTTTTTAAACTATGAACAGCTTGTCTATGTTCATATAAGTAATCTATTTTTAAATCCATAGTAATTGAATGAGTGCATTCTGCGTCACCTATCAGTACTCACTTTTCTGTTTCCCAGCTTCTCTTGCCTCTTTATTTAACACTCACTAGGTGACATGCAGTAACAACTGCAACCCTCTTAACAATTGGAGCTCTTCTTTACCCCCTTATAACACTTTACCTCTGGGTACCAGGAGGGACCCCCTAAAAATCTAGAACTTATTGATAAAAAATTGTGTATGTATTCTTACATGTTTAAACCTCAGTCACCTTCAAAGTACTCCATTTGATGTAATACACCTACTGAGAGGCTTTTTCCACTGTTTGAAACAATTTTTAGACTTGTCAGTTTTGATGCCTTACAGTGCTTCTGCCATTTTCTGTTTCACCTCTTCCAGATAGGCAAAACGTTTTCCTTTGAGGACTTTTTTCTTCTGGGAAAGAAAAAGATGTCATTCTGATGGAACAGGTGAATAGAAAGGACGGGGCACAGGGATCATGCCATTTTGGAGCCCGTCCTCCAAAGCATAATTCTGTTTTTATTTGGGAGGGGGTTCCTCCTTGTATGTATATCAATTGCCTGTCTCTTTCTTTCATTCTTCTTCATATTTTTCTCTTGCTGGGACCTGCAACTATTAGATAGTAAGAGGCAGATGGAAGAAGTATACTGGCCATTTCAAAAAGCACCATTTCTTATTTGTGCAAGAGAGTTTTCTGTTGGGTACAAGACCTGGATCTCTAGCACTATGTGCACACAGGTGGAGAGGCTCAGTTTTATTCTCCTCGTCCAAGTCATCAAAATTCCTGGGGTTGTTGAGGTAAAGTTTGAGCAGGCCACTGATGGATTTTGTCCATCCAGTTTCATTGTCCTTTTCATCATTATAAATTTCTTCCGTTGTCTTCTTATCTTTTAAGATATAATTTTCTTCCCTTCCAGCATTTCCTTAGCTTCATTTGTGTAGATGCTCAGACATGATGCTAAAAGACTTCTGATTATAGTTTTTGAGCAGAGAAGAAATAAGAAGCCTGAGCTCACTGCTTAAATTAAAAATATTGAAGACAATTAGAATGTAAGCCTTACAATGTGAAGTGAAATTATAGCTCATTATGGAAGAAAATTATGAAAGAACTTTATGCAGTCTTTAACAGGGAAATGACACTTAGAAGTTGATTTCAGCAGTAGAATGCAAGATGTATTGCAAGGATAGAAAAAAATATGTCACAAAAAACAGTGTCCTGCTTTATGATTCCATTTTTATTGATTAAGATTTATCTGCAGGCCATATATTTACATCCCATGTAATGATATAACAGAAACTTAACCTACTTTATTTTACCTAGGTCATCTTGAGTAGCTCCCAGGGTTTCTGACTTCAAAACCCAGAGATAGAAAATTCCCATTTGAGTCATTGTTTTAAAGATCCGAGGTGGTATAGAATCCTGTGTACCTGAGCCTTTTCCCACTAATGGATTATAATCTTTACTCTGACTAAACACTGTCTGGATGCTTTATACTAGCATTGCATTTCGCTTGGCCTACCTTCAGCCCTCTCCTTGTCAATATTGTTCCCACATGGTAGAGAAGTTCAGTGTAGAATGCTTTATACAAGCTTTCTGTAGCAACAAAACAAGGAGAATTGGGCAGCATATTCTTAAGGGATTAATGATATAAATTTGGCATTCAATGATAAAACAGTATAAAAGCAATGGTACTGGGGAGTACATTAGGGTTAATAACCAACCAAACTTTGTAAAAGATATAACAGTAGGAGAAAAATGGAAAATTTCAAAATAAATTCAAGCATCCTTGTTCAGAAATCATAGGATGGGAGTAATTACAAAATATTTTTAACTGTCTGTGGAGAGACATTATTAAAACTAAAATGCCTTTAATATTGTAGGTCAAACAGAAGTGTCGTATAGGTGAGAAGTTAGGATGGGAGACAAAGGTTGGAAACAAACACACAATTAGAGTCTCATTATTCAAGATAGTCATAGTCTATGAATTGCTGTAAACTTTAACTAAAACCTAGATTAAAACAAGAAAGATACATTGAAAAATTCTAACTATATGAAATAGAAATATCAAAAGAAAAGAAGAGAAGGAATGAGGTGGAACTGCCATTTGAAAATAGATAAAATACTAAAGTGAGTGAAAGACATTAACCCATTATTAAAGTTCACTGAAACAGGATAAACACCATGTAAATCATAAACATATGTTTCTATACCTCATAGCAAAAAGCTGAAATCCAAATACAAAAACGTTTTTAAAACAGATACACTATATTCCTATAATAGCAATAACACTAAAAGCTAACATTTCAACAGAAACCATGAAAGGTGTCAAACAATGGAATGGTATCCTTAAAGTGTTGAAGAAAAAGAGTACTGCCAAAATATAAGTCTATATATTTTTAAAAGTTTTAAAAATTAAAATA
Source organism: Tarsius wallacei (assembly GCA_963574415.1). NCBI lineage: Eukaryota > Metazoa > Chordata > Mammalia > Primates > Tarsiidae > Tarsius > Tarsius wallacei. The sequence continues at coordinate 45,282 of CAUYQG010253904.1, forward strand.
AGACAGCCGGGCTCGGTGGCTCAGCCTGTAATCCCGTGCCTTTGGGAGGCTGAGGTGAGTGGATTGCCTGAGCCCGCAGGTTCGAGACCCGCCTGGGCAAGCGAGACCTCATCTCTACAATAAATCAAAAAATCAGCCGGGCG
>CAUYQG010253911.1:0-12020 GCA_963574415.1 Tarsius wallacei
GGCTTACTTCCTGGCTCGTAGACACCTGCTTTCTTGCTGTGTGCTCCCATGGCCCTTCCTCATTGCATACAGGTGCAGAGAAAGAGAAAACTCTCTGTCTTCCTTTACTTATAAGGACAATAATCCTATTATGAGGGCCCATCCTCGTGATCTCATCTAAGTCTAATTACCTTCCAGAGGCCCCATCCCCAAATACAAATAATTGGGGATTAGGGCTTCAACATATGAGTTTTGGATGGGGTACAAAAATATTCAGCCCATAATAGCCAATAAAATATAACTTATTTTATTATTTAAATTTAGGCAGGGATATGATGCAGTATCATAATTTCAGCGGGAAAAAATTGTAAATAATACTACCAAGTTTAGTAAAAGAAATCTCTTGATGTGTTTTATTGATGTTGTGCCATTATAGTCCAAATTTTCATTTTCATTTCCACATTTCTCCACATCATTGAAGGTGTTATGGTACAGGGGAAGAACTCTGGCCTTGGAGCCAGAAAACATGGGTTCCACTCTTGACTTACTTGGTTAAGGGACCTTGAGGGAGTTTGACCCTGAGAATATAATGAATCAAGTGGAGATACGAATGAAATAACGTGAAAGCTCTTTTATCAACAGTGAAAAAGATGTTCCAGTCACTGAAGGAACCCAAGATGACTGGGGGACCTTCTGCCATCTTCATGATCACCTATCCTCTGATTTTTATCACCACACTTGGGGTCTCCTGCGCATACTTAGGATATTCTCTATTTTTCCAGACTCCGGTGAATTTTTTATTTTTTTGAGTTGGAGTCTCACTCCATGGCCCAGGCTGGAGTGCAGTGGCATGCTCACAGCCTCTCCAGCGTTGACCTGCTGGGCTCCAGCAATCCTTCTGCCTCAGCCTTCCAAGTAGCCAGAACTACAGGCACGCGCTACCATGATTGGCTGTTTTTTGACTTATTGTAGAGACGAGGTCTCGTCAAGTTGCCCGGGCTGGTCTCGAACTCGCGGGCTCAAACAATCCACTTGTGTTGGTCTCCCAAAGTGCTGGGATTACAGGCTGAGCCACTGAACCCGGCCGACTCTGGTAAATTTAATATGAATTAGTCTGCCGTGCAGCTGCTATGACCTTTGAGTAGGGCCAAGTCCTAATTAGCAGAAAGTAAGTCTTTGTTTGAATGGGCTGTTATGGGACAAGAATTCTGCTATGGGAGTGTTTTGAGTCAGATGAGGATGGGGGTGGAGTGTGTGTTCTAAGTCTCAATGTGGCAAACTCATAGGCAGATATTCTAGGTTGAGGGCCCTCACAGAATGGCATGGTATGCAGAAGCTGTGTTTGTCCATTTGCTTTGATAAGTTGGGGTAGATGTGAGCAGCGTTTCTGGGGTGGTTTGTGTCCTAAAGACAGACAGGTTAGTGTCATCGTGCGTTGGAAGGCGGGGAAAGGGAAGGAGTACAATGAAAACCAAAGTCAACTACTCTTTCTTGGGGCTAGCTCTGGTAAGAATGAGTAGAGGAATTGAATGGAAACATCTCTCAGATAGGATCATAACCCTGGATTGGGAATATGGCATTTTTTTCTCCTCCTCCTTTAAAAGAGAAATCAATTTCAAGATAATAGGAAACTGGACAGAGAGTTTGAATGTCATCCTGGAAAGAATGTTGGACTTGCAAGATCTGGCTTGAATCCCAGTCAGCTCTTAACTTCAGGCCATGTATCTAAAATGGTAATAATAACAATGTTTTTGCTAATTCACATGACTGTTGGGAGGATTGAAGAAATAAAGTGTAGTGGTATTTTTAGCACTAGAGAGTCATCTTCAAATTTAGTCTCCACCCTGCATATTTCTTTTCTCTCTTCCTTTTGTTCCTATTCTTCCTGCCATCTTTCTTATCTCTGCTTGCTCTCTCCTTTCTCCTCCGCCTTCTGTCTTTCACCATTACTGCCAATGGAAATTGAAAAGGCAGAAAGCAAACTAATGTCATGTTTTTTTTTCTGCGTCTCTTTTCAAGTTAAACATGTTTTACAAGACTTATTTACATAAAGGATTAAGATAATGGGCAACCTTAGGGTTAAATGGCACAAATGATGCACGGTATTAATCAGACACTAAAGTTGCTCTTAAAGCTTAAGTGCATTTTTATGCATTAATGTATGCTTTGGGATATACTATAATTATGCACAGCGCGGCCTTTCAGTCAATGACAACCACATATACAACGGCGGTTCCAAATTATAATGGTATTTTTACTGTACCTCTTCTATGTTTAGATGTGTTTAGTAAATGCACAAATACCCTTGTGCTACAATTGCCTTTAGTATTCTGTACAGTAACATGCTGTGCAGGTTTGTAGCTTAGGAGCAATAGACTAGACACCCAGGTTTGTGTAAGTATACTCTGTGATGTTCGTACCTCAACAAAATCGCCTAAGGATGCATTTCTGAGAATGTTTCCCTGTTATTAAGCAATACATGACTGTAGGGCACCCCCCCATCCGTGGTTGTACTTTCTGTGGTTTCGGTTACCTACAGTCAACCACGATCTGAAAATAGATGAATATTTTACAGTACAATAAGGCAATTTGAGAGAAAGATACCACATTCACATAACTTTAATTATAGTACTGTATATTGCTATAATTGCTCTATCTTATTATTATCCTCATCATTATTTGAGTTGGAGTCTCACTTTGTCACCCAGACTGGAGTGCAGTGGCACAACCATGACTCACTGCAGCTTTGATCTCCGGGGCTCAGGCGCTCCTTCCACCTCAGCCTCCTGAGTAGCTGGGACTACAGGTGTGTGTCACCACACCCAGCTAATTTTTAATTTTTTTTTTTGTAGAGATGAGGTTTTGCTATGCTGCCCAGGCTTGTCTCAAATTCCCGGGCTCAAGCAATCCTCTCACCTCAGCCTTCCACAGTGCTAGAATTATGGACATGAGCCACTGTACCTGGCCTATTCTATCTTATTATTAGTTATTATTGTTTATCTCTTACTGTGCCTAACTTATACATTAAACGTTATCATAGGTATGTATGTACAGGAAAAAACATAGTAAATATGGAGTGCAGTACTATATGCCATTTCCAATAGGAATATTGGAATGTATCTTATACACATAAGGTGGACTAGTGTATTTCAATGCAATTTCTTTATGACCGTTAACAATTCTGACCAAATTGGTAGGTTGTATACCTGGGTGACATGTCAACAGCCCTTTGAGATCACCCTAAATCATGACCTGGAAGATAATAACAATTTTCTTTAGAAATATCCTCTTCGGCCAGGCGCGGTGGCTCAGCCTATAATCCCAGTACTTTAGGAGACCGAGGCAAAAGGATTGCCTGAGCCTGGGGGGTTCAAGACCAGCCTGGGCAACTTGGTAAGACCATGTCTCCACAATAAAAATCACAAAAACTAGCTGGGTGTGGTGGTGTGCATCTGTAGTTCCAGCTACTTGGAAGGCTGAGGCGGAAGGATTGTTTGAGCCCAGCAGGTCGAGGCTGCAGTGGTTATGAGTGAGACTCCAACTCAAAACAAAACAAAACAAAACAAAACAAAACAACAACAACAACAAAAACCCCACAAAATTTGCTCCTCTACTGGATTGGTAAGTAAATGAACGATTGGAGGAGTTTTTTTGTTTGTTCTTGTTGACTGTATTGCAAAACGGAACTTAGTCACGCAGTTATGAAAATGTTTCTTTGATACTACTGAAATGGACTGAATATATTTTGATGCATGAAGTCAAGCAGACTTATATCAAAGAGATTGATTGGTAATTGCATTTTTCCTCATATACAATAAAAGTAGATAGCCAGTTTGGTGTCTTTGTCACCCCTATGGTCTAGTGTATTAGTTTTCTGTTACTGCTGTAACTAATTACCACAAACTTGAAAGGCGCAAATTGTCATCTTATGGTTTTGTAGGTCAGAAGTCTGACAGTGGTCTTTTGGGGCTAAAATCAAGGTGTTGCATTGTTGTTTCTTTCTGCAGGCTCTAGGGGAAAATCTGTTTTCTTGCCTTTACCAGCTTCTATTCTAGAGGTTGATCCCATAGCTCATGGGACCCTTTTTCCTGTCTTCAAAGTTAGCAACATTGGGTTGAGTTCTTTCTCTCACTGACTAATTCTCTCCATCTAGAAATTTAGTTCCCTGCTTTTAAGGACACATGATTAGATCATTATAGGATATTCTTCCCACCTCAAGATTCTTAACCTTAATCATATCTGCAAAGTAATATATCCACAGGCTCCAAGGATTAGGGTGTAGATATCTTTTGGGGACCATTATTCTACCCACTGCATATATGTTTAGCTGTTAGAAAAAGCTAGAATATTTTTCTTTTAGAAATATGCCCACTACATTCTTATTCTTTATAATTCAATTTAAAAAAAAAAACTGGCTTTCTGCATTTCTTCTGTTTCTCGCTTCATTCTCACAAATTATGCTGCTGTCAATGGTCAATTCTTCATTTGTTTCCCCGCTTTCTTTATCCCATTTTATGTTTAAAGGTCTACAGATCCATCTTAATGCTCTAATTCTACCAGATTTCTTTATAATCCAGATGGCATCCTTCTTCCTCTTCTTTTTTATGTATAACCCCTTTCTTGCTACCCTCTTTGTCTTTTCAATATACATCTCTCTAGATTCATGTTTTATGAATAGATCAGAAACAGAAGGCGATTGACTAATGTCAACTATTTTCTCTAAAGTGAACACATATAATACCACTGTTTGGGCTCCAGGTGATAGAACTGTATGGTTTTCATCAGAAACACATCTTTCAAGTGATTGCATTTTTGTTCTTTGGTGAAGGTCTGGATGTGAGAGAATTGACATAGTTCATCTCATCTCTGATTAATCCAACATGCATTTCTAGCTGTGATTATAGATTTTAATTCTTTATGAAATTCCCATCATGTTTATAGAGAAAATCTTTTCTCATGACTGTTAATTTAAACATTTTGTCAAAAAAGAAAAGAAATCTCAGTTGGGTTGAAGTTTATACAAATTCAGATAATAAATACTCCTGCCCTTGTTTAAAATGTATGCTGACATTTTTGGAGAAGAAATGCTTCTAGCATTACAAACACATCCTTTAAAATGTTATATAAAATGCAATTTTTAATCTACACTAAAAACCAACTGCAAGATTTTTTTCTATCTATACTGTTGTGGCTAAAAGTGTATTATTTTCCTCCCATATACCTATAAATCTGTCAGGAAAAAATGCCTTTTTAAAGCAACTATTTAACAAGAAAGATTTCAAATGTTCATAGTTATCCTCATATATACATACATTATTTTCAAGCATGTGAATTTGGAGAAAATATAGAGCAATACAACAAAACTTCTGTAAATCAGCAATAAGTTAGCACAAGCAAAGTTATCTCCTAATACATCTTCTTTTACGGTTTTACATCATTTATCTTCTTTTAGGTTTTTTTCCCAAGTAAGGATAATTCAGGAATAGATCAGAGGTCACTTGAATGCAGTAATGGCTCTATAAATAAAGATGTTTTAATAATATAAAGTTTCGTTAGGGCCAAGTTGAATTATTGTAGGAGTTGTAGGATGTGTTTGAAGATATCAGATAAGATAAATTATAATGAATCCTCATTCAGTGCTAACTAAAATAAAATTAGGTGATGCTCAAAATATACAATATTTATCAGAGACAACAATGGGTTCCTAGGAATTCTTGAAACTGAGTTTGTATATAGATCATATTTCACAAGGGAACTTGTGAAATATGAGGATTTGGGGGCTCACTTTAAAATATTTTGGTTTTGCTGGCCAGGGAGAAGTTCAGGAACCTGCATTCTTATGATTCTGATGCTGGATGTTCATGAGTTGCTTTAAAACAATGGGTTAAAATACAACTTCCAGACAAACCCCTAGTGACTTCTCCCACCCGCAAACTCCCTTTCATAAAGATACTGCAGAAGCTTCACCAGATAAGTGAAGCTATGAGAACCAGCTTTATCAATTCTCAGTAGGGAACAGACCTGTCCTATTCACCCCATCTTTGTCCCTAAATGTCTAAATCAGGAACAGCCAAGTTGCAGCCTATTATGCTCCTTTCCAAGACCACTAAGTGGTTTGCCCAACTGTAAGAGTTCTTTAAAATCATTTTCCAAGGGGTAGGTTTAATTCTACAGCTAGAGAGTAACTAAGAGTTAGCCCTATGGTAAGAGGACTTTCATAGTAGAATCAGTTTCCCATCACTGAGTAGGGAAGGAGAAGGACACAGATTCTCTCTTGCTTATATAAGGGTTCTGATGGCAGCCACAGAGAGAGAGACAGTGCTGCAGGTGGCAACTTGGTGGGTAGGTGGAGGAGGGACTTCAAAAGGCTCCAATTTCCCCCAGGATGGTCCTCTTTGATTTCAGTGGGGCTGCCACTGGCAGAAGTTGTGCGTGGAGACTTCTCAGGCAGCACAGTTTCCCATCCTTTCTGAGCATTTTGTTTGTTTACGTTTCTAATACAACTGACTTCTTAGAAGGCCCTTTCTTCCCAGGGAATTCACTAATCAAGGTACTACTCTCTTTATTTCCGTAAATAAATCTTTATGAAAGAACAATTCATTCATTGACTAAGAAATATGATCATTTACGCTGTCGTACCTGAGAGCTTCAAAGCACCATTGTTGTTGTTCACATCAATTAATCCAGGTAACTGAGAAACGTAAGACAGGACTAAAATATATCCCAACTGATTTGACAAGATAAAAAATCCAAACCTAAGATATCTAAACTTATGTTGTCTTAATCATGTTTTGAACATTAAGGATGCTAGTTCTTCATAGGAAAGAATCACAGAGAAAAGGACCGCCAAATATTTAAAAAATAAAGTTCTTCGTTCTAGAACTTACTGTAGCTTGGAAAGCTTCACACACACAGCTTCTTCCTTTGTACTGTGGAAACACCTCCCTAGGTATGTAGGGTGCAATGTTAGAGTCTAGCTAGGGAGTATGGAAATTGATTTTTAGTATTCTATTATTAAAATATTTATGTGAACAAACATTTTGCATATTATTTATATAAACATTTAAATAATATGTAAATTAAATAGTCTATGTAAAGATGAATATTGAATTTCAAAGATAAATATTTATTTGATCCAATTAATTACTTGTACATAGTCTTAATAATTTATAGGGCAGTTCATGACTAATAAAAAAAAAGAGTTGGCTATTAGATGATCATTTAGCAGTCATTTCTTCCAAAGAAGAAATTGTGTTAATTTCAAGGCTAAGGCACACACATTTTTAATGAGATTTTAAATGGAAAGTTACATCAGAGAGCACCTGAATGTAATAGAGATGGTTAAAGTGATAATCAAGTAAAGCTTTTTTCAAGAAAATAAAATTGATCTATCCCCTACACATTCCACTTGCCCCAAATGATTTTTAAGATATCTTTTTACTGAGATGTGTTCCATAAAAGTCATGATTCTTAAAAATACAATTCAGTGATTTTAGTATTTCACAAAGTTGTACAACTCTCACAGCTACCTAATTCCAGAAGATTTCATTACAGAGTAAAGAAATCCTGACCCATTAGCAAACACTCCCCATTTCTCCCGCCCCCTGGCAGCTACTTGTCTAATTTCTGTCAGTATGGATGTGCCTATTCTGGATATATCATATAAAGGGAGTCACAATCCCTTTATAAAGGGTGTCCTTTTGTGCCTGACTTCGTTCACTTCGCATAATGTTTTCTAGGTTCTTTCATGTTTTAGCATGTGTTAGTACTTAATTTCTTGTTGTGACTCAATAATAATCCATAAGAACACATTGCTTATCCAGTCATCAGTTAATGGATTCTTGGGTTATTGCCACTGTGAGCTGTTTTAATAATACTGTGAACATTTGTGTACAAGTTGCCATGTGAATATATGATTTCAACTATCTCGCATATATACTTAGGAGCGGTACTGGATAATATGGTAACTCTGTGCTTAACTTTTTTGAGGAACTGCTAAACTGTTTTAACAAAGTGGCTTCAATTATTGTACATTCCTGTCAACAATGTATGAGGATTCCAATTTCTCCAGTTTCATCAACACTTGTTATTATCTGTCTTTTTTATTAGAGCTATTTAAATGAGTGTGGGATGGCATTTCACTATTGTTTTAATTTGCACTTTCTTCTCTTTAATATTCTGAAACGGATTCTATGGTGGAAAAGGAGGGAAGCTCACTATGGTTTTTATACCTCTGAATAAACGAAAAAGGAAGGTGATTCTAGGATGAGAATCATAGCTTACCTATTTACTTATATACAACACTATTAATAAAAAGATTCATATGGGTTATCAAAATGTATAGTATAACATCAATGTACAAAAATATAAGAATGATAGCTGAGTAGAAAATGCAGATAAGGTAGCTTGCAATAGACAATAAGCATATTATAAGGTTTATACACTAGCTAGAGGTGTGATAGAATTTTGTCTTTGAACTTCCTAGGAGCCAAAGTAAAGTGACAAATTGAAAAATCTATAATGCTCATGAGATGAAAAAAACAAACCAAGTTAGAATTCTTTGCTGCCTATTGTATAGTCATTATCTATTCTCTGCATGATTCTGCCAATATCAAGAGGATCCTGAATCTTGATGCATTCCTTCTCATTGCTGACTATTCCGGTTGGTAGAAGGGCTCAAATCAGCCTCTCCCTTCCATCTATTAGTACCGTAACTGCTCCTTGGAACATTCCTCAAAAGACAGATTCTCCTGTTTTCCATTCAGCAGTGGTGAAGCTGTTTGAAGATATTAAGCAATATAAATTCTTAACTGTTGCTTTCCCAAGCTGAGCATTCACTCTTCAGATGACAGCATCAGATGGCTTCCCATTTTCAGAAGATTTAAGTTCAAACTTTCTGGTCCCTGCCTGGTTCTCTAGACCTATTTCCCCTCAGCTCTTGATAAAATCCAGGCGTACTGGACTCACCATTCATCATGCACGGCAAGTCCTTGTCTACATTCCTCCTCTATCCCCTACCTCCTTATCATAGAGGAAATTTGAACTCCACTCTCCAAGGGCCAAATTCATATATTATCTTCTCTTGGTAGGGTCTTAATACCCCCAGGCAGAATTAACTTTCTCTTCTCTGTGCTCCCACAACACTTTTTAAGCAGTCATTGTATGAATTTATAATAGTGATTTGTTCATGGTCTGTCTTCCCCAGTGGACTATGATGGGTTTCACGGGAGGAAATTGTGTTCATTTCTGTATCCTCAGTGCCTGGCACAAAGCAGGCACTCAACAAAGGGTAGTAGCATCAAATTAATTTCATAAATCATTCCTGATTTATCACTCTCCTGTAAATGCACTTGGGTGCATTACTGTCCTTCTTTAAAAGTGACTTCCAGTAGAAAAAAATTATTTTTTCAGATTTTAGCCCATCTGTGTTCCAAATGCTCATCTGCTCTGGAAATTATATACTTCTATTAATGTCATCTCAGGCTGCATGGGTTTTGTTCATAGACATGTGCACTATAGCATCCCAGAAAACTTTGCTGAATACTATGATATTTTTCCAGGCAAACCACTGCCAGGCCAGATTTTCCTCTGCTTCCACTCTCTCATTTATATATATATCCAATAAATGTAATCTTGTTTTCTGCTAAAAAAGATGACTTCCTTTCTCCAGACCAAAATGATAAATTTCAGTTTTAATTTTGTCATCTGTCGTATCCAGTTTGATGTCACTTGTGTATGGGAAGATAATGTGAATATTATCTTATTCTCTCATCTTACTATATTTTCTTATTATTTTACTATTTTATTAAATATAATTGTGTGCTTAGTGCCAAAGAAAAAATATCCAGTATATCTATTTATTGGGAAGTTTTTGTTGTGTTTCTAATTCAAGATTCTAAAATATCCTATTCCTGCTCTTGACTACCACAAGTCTTCCAAAAATGTATGAAGATTTTCTTTTGATAGTTTTGGAAAAATGTATCATCATTTAATATATGCCTGATAACTTTCTGATCCCTACAGAGCCTCCTATATGCTCCTGCTATGCATTCATGTAGCAAACTGTACCTTCTTTATCACAGAGCTTGCCACATTTTATGTAATAGCTTATTTAATTGTTTAAGACTACAATTTGTTTTCCTTGACATCTCAAGCACTTAGTACATGGCCTGGCTAAAATTTTATTTTAGTCAAATCTACTTCAGACCAATAATGTAATATGTGTAAATGCTATATTGTTTTTTCGTGGTTCCAACACTGAGTCAGTAACTAAAAGGAGGGAGGTCTGATATCTCAAAGTAGCAGGAAACATTGTCTCTGGGGAAGTTAAGGCAGTCAGCAGATGAAATTATTTGTCCAATAGGACCATTTCAAGTTCACTGTAAACTAATTGTCTTAGTCCGTTTTGTGTTGGTATAACAGAACACCTGAGGCTGGGCAATCTATAAAGAAGAGGTTTTATTTAGCTCATGGCTCTGTAGGCTGGGAAGTTCAAGAAGCATGGCACCTTCTCTGCTTCTGATGACAGCTTTCATGCTGTGTCACAACACGGTGAAAAGTCATAGGAGAGGCTGCCGTGTACAAAGAAGAAAAGCCCAAGGGAGACCTTGGTTTTATAGCAACTCACCCTCTCAGGAATGAGTCCATTCCTGTGAGAAATAACCCAGTCTCAAATGCACCTCAAGATCAGCACCGAGCCATTCATGATGGATCTGCCTCCATGACCCAAACACCTCCCAATAGGTCTCACCTTCCAGCAGCACCATCTTGGGGATTAAATCTCAACTTGAGTGTTGGTGGGAACAAACTGTATACAAACTATAGCACTAATCAAATAATGACTTACATTCAATAAACTTTAAAATCTCCAAAAATATAGATGGAAATAGTTTATCAAAAAAAAATTGATGTAATCATTCCAATATTTTTTAAAATTATTTGTTGCCCTGAAACTTCTCCATTTCTCTAGGGTGCAATGTGTGCTCAATTGGGGCATCTTTGGTGTTATTCAAGGGGCTTTATTCCTGATGCACTAAAAGGAACTTATTAGAAGCCACTGACACCCTGAAGGAGGTCCCTCAGCGGGAAGTCTAAGGGGAGTGTTATGGTGAGAATTCAGTACAATTTGGTTTTTAAAAATTCAGCTCCGCAAGACATCGCCATGATATAAATATTCCTAATTAACACAGAATTTTACTTCCTTCTTACAAAGTGCTGCAGTGCAATTTAAGGCTGCTTAAAATTATCTTAACTTGTCCCATTTGGCAAGCTAACCCAGGGTCTTAGGAAACTGGAGCTGTAGTTTGCAGGAATGTGGGCAGCTTTGAGTTCCCTCCCTCTGGATCTGAGAGACCTCACATTGAACTCTTATGTTTAAATATATCATCAGGGTGCAGCAGTCCACTACTGGCGAACTGGTGAGAGAAACTTCTGGAACACCAAGACAGGAAATTGTAAGAAGTGGAAGTTATCAAAACTGAAGTTTTTCAATAGGATGTGCTGCTAAACTAACTATATTGTTTATAACAACTCACCCTCTCAGGAATGAATCCATTTCTGTGAGAACAAACTCAGTTCAAAAGAATGAGAATTCACCTCGAGAAAGACACCAAGTCATTCATGATGGATCTGACTCCATAACCCAAATACCTCCCACTAGGCCCCACCTCCCATTCACATAAGCAGCCCAAATGAAAAGTGGGTTTTCTGTTAGCAACAGAAATAAGAAAATAAAAAATAATTGTGTCTGTTTTATTTCCCATTGGTTAACTATTGCATGCCATGAAAAATAAAATGTCTCTATTTCCTGAGCCCAACCAATATATATATATTTTTTTAATAACATATATATATTTTTTATTGTGATATTGAGGGGTACAGTCAAGGGTTAGGTACACAAAATGTCTCGTTCAGGCACCCTTGTTGATAAGGAGTGTCCCCCCATCCCCAGACAGGTATTCACTGCCATTAATCCCTTCCCTTATCCCTCCCATTAATATTATTTTAAATGTACAAATCATAAGTATACATAAACACTTCTG
>CAUYQG010253915.1:0-18261 GCA_963574415.1 Tarsius wallacei
ACTAACCACACTTTTGTAATAAAATGGTTACTTAAATATTTTTTAGTCTCTATATACAATTTTCTAAAACCTATATCTATAAATTGGTAAAATCACATCAAGAGAACCTGTGTCTTGCACTGAATCTTCTCAATGTGACTCAAAGTTAAACTTAAATTGTTTAAAAACAAAAAACATAAATCATGGAAAACGGGAACATAGACTCCCAAGTTTAGCTGTGTAGGTTCCGGTCTCAGCGGTTTCTGTTAGAGCCAGCAGGAGTCTTTCCTGGTTGCTGTGCCAAGTGGAAAAGGAGGAAGGGAATGGGGTCAACAGCTCCCGAACACATCTTAGTGATCTCAAAGTCAACGACTCTTCCTGATTCCTAACGCTCAGTGGGACTCCAAGACCGGCTCCCAATATCTCCCCCTTTTTTATTTTTAAGCACGAAACCATGATACACCGTGTTGAGTTGAGATATGCTCTTGTTTAACACTTTGAAGAGGATTGGAAGTAGACATAGCAACAAAAAATCACTGATCAACTATTTCCCACACTAATGAATGTAGACATTAATGATTTTTGACCAATGAATGAAGAAAAATTTTTAAATATAGGTTTTAGAAAATTGTATATAGAGACTAAAAAATATTTAAGTAACCATTTTATTACAAAAGTGTGGTTAGTTCAGATTGATCCAGGAGGGGAGTGATGTTTGAATTAGGCCAGCTGGTACTAGGAGAGTCTAACCATAGCAGCAACTATTTTATAGAAACTAGTTTGAATTAGCTTAGAATTTTAAATGGTAATTTATCATTACGTTGGTTTCGGGTGTAAGCATTGAACAATGGTATGTAGCTGTAAACAATTCAGGGTACATAAAAACTGGATAAAAACAAAAGACAATTTGTAGTTGTTCTTTCTCATGTTTTTCCTCATGTTTAAAAAATGCATGTGCTTGAGAGTGGGGGGTGTCCTGTGTGTTCCCGAACCTGTTCATGTGAAAGGGACATGCTACCTTTTGTGTAACCATAGCAGCAGGGGTTCCTGTGAGGATGACTTTGCAGAATTTGGGGATAAAAGCCCTTGGATAACATTCAATTAATGGCTTCGGCTCATTCTTGCACAGGAGTCCACTTTATTTCTCCCCTTTAGTCGCCAACACCATCTCACCTCCAGGAATCTCTGGCCTTGCTGGAACAGGACTCCAGCACACTGTGATGCCTGTCTCAGTGACATGGCCTCCTCCATAATGTTTGCCTTAGTGACTGGACCTACTCTGTGATTGGTTCCATATTGACTGATCTTCATATAGTCGCCAGGGACTGACACTCCTCAGCGATGGGTGCTGCAGTGACTAGGCCTTTCAGTAGTTTCTGCCCCAATGATTGGTCATCCTTTGTGATAGGTGCTGCAATAATAGTCCTCTTTTGTGGTGGGTGTCTTTGCAACTGGATCTCCGTCAAAATCGGTGACTTGGTTACTAACCCTCCTCTTTTTTTTACTGCCCTAATGGGAACCCATCCTCTGTGATGTGTGCTGCAGTAACTAATCCTCTTCTACGATGGATGTCCTAGTAACTGAGCCTCCTCCATAATGGATGACCCAGTGAATGGGACTTCTCTGTGACTGATGTTGCAATGACTGGTAATTATCTGTTATGGGTGTTGAAGTGTTTAGATCTCTACGTTCATGGTCATCTTAGTAATTGGCTTCCACCAAAATGGGTTCACCACTAACTATCCCTTTTCTGAGGTGAGTATCCCAGTATCTGAGTTTCCTACATATTGGACACATCTGTCACTTTCCTTCCTCTGTGATGTATGTCCCATTGAATAGGCCTCATCCATAACAGGTGCTCCATTAACTTGACCATCGTTGTGATTAGTGCCTCAGTGACTGGCCCTCCTTCAAATTGGTGCCACAGTGGCAAGTCCTCCTTCATGATGCATGTTGCAGCAACAGGGTCTCCTCCATAATTGGTATCCCAGTTACTAACTTCCCCCTTTAATGCATTCCCCATGAAAGGTGTTGCAGTGATATGACTTCCTCTGAGATAAATGCCCCAAGGATTGGTTCTCCTCTATAATGGGTTCCTCAGTGATGGCCCTCCTCTGTAAATAATGTTCCAGTGACTGATACTCCTCTTTGTTGGATATCATACTGATTTTGCCTTGTTTATAATGGTTGTTCCAGGTACTAGCCCTCCTCTGGGATAAAATCCCAGTGACGGAGGCCCTCCTAATGGATGCCCAATGACTTGCCCTCATCTCTGTTCTGTGCCCCAGTGAGTAGCTCTTCACTGTGATGGGTGCATCAGTGACTGGTCCTCTTCTGTGATAGTTGTTTCATTGACTGTATTTCTATGATGGATTCCTTAGTGACTGGCCACCTCTGTGAATAGTTCCCCAGTGACTGATCCTCCTCTGTGTTGAGTCCTCCAGTGACTAGTTTTCCTCTGTGATCACTAACGCCGTGACTGGATCCCCAATTGGATCTGAAAGGACATACTGAGAGCAAGAAGAGTTTTCTAAATTTTGTTCCTAAACTCTAACACAATGATGAAAAATTAGAAGCTATGTTTTGGAGAAACACATAATTTAGGTAAATATTAGGTTTGCCGACTTTGTCTTTTCAGAAATACAGACAACTTAAGCATGTATGGAACTTGTCTATTGTAATTTGTCTTTTTTAGAAATCCAGCATTCCTGGTGCCAGGCAACAGAGGTATCTCATAGCTTTTTATCAGTAGGAACCAGCAGTAGCAGTAATCAAGATTTTCTAGAGTAAAAGGAATTTGCATTAGGCAAAAGTTATGCAAATCACAAAACTTGTGATTACAAATGTTATGCAGATTGCAGAACTTGTGACAGCTCAGAGGGGAGAGTGAAGTGGGAGCCTATCTTCCAGTAGATTGGGCGCTGTCTATGGGAAAGTCAAGGATCCCCTGGGGCTGCCCACTGAAAATGCATAGGAGATAAGGGAAAGTGCACCCTCTATTACGTCTAAGGAATGATATTAATGAATATACAGGAGCACTGGGATCTATAACATGTTCTTCTCTAGGGGCTGGTAATATGGGCAGACATTAGTGAGTCTCTGTGTCACAGGGTCCCCAAGACATTCGCAGATGATCAATAAGGAAGTCATGGCAGTCACAACTACCTAATCATAACATCTCCAAGGGAAAGGATTAAGCCAAAGCTTGAGTGACTACAGTGTCACACTCATCTAGAGTGTAGGTCTGCTTCTTGTCTTCAGGAAGGGAATCTTTGTTAAATAAATATATTCTTCTTTTGCCTCTTTTTTCTCTGGTTACCAGCGTGCAGCTCCAGCACACCAGCTCCGGTGGTGCTGCACCCCTCTCCATCCACCCATTCACTCTCACCCTACCCATACCCTAACAGGATCCTTCATTGACTAACCCTCCTCCATTAGCGGTACACCAGTGATTGTGACTCTTTGGTAATTTCTGCCCCAGTGATTGTCCCTTCTCCATAATGGATGTCCTAGTGACAAGCCCTCCATTGTGATGGGTGTCCCTGTAACATGGTATCTTCCATAGAGAGTAGCACAGTGGTAAACTCTCCTTTGAGATGGGTTCCATTGTGACTGGCCTACCTCCAGGATGAGTTCCCCATTGACAGTCCCTTCTCTGTTATCAATGTCCAACTGACTGTTCCTTCTCTGTTATTGGCGCCCCAGTTATTGGACCTTTTCTGTGGTGGCTGCCTCAGTGACTAGCCCTCAGTAAAGAGTGCCTCAGTGACTGTCCCTTCTTTTTGTTTTGTTCATTTTTTCTTTATTTTGAAGATGTGATGAACAATTCAAGGTTAGTTATACAAATATTCTTTATGCAGGTATTCTTGCTGATGAAGTGTGCTCCTTCCTTCCTTGGAAGTTTCCTTCAACAGTTAATCCCCTCTCCCCTCCCCAGGTAGTTTGCCACTGCTGTCAATCTCCTTCTTATAGTATTATGATAATTGTTTAATGTCCGCTTATGAGTGAGAACATATGGAACTCTGTTCTCTTTTTCTGTACTGGATCACTGAGTGTCATAACTGATCTTCCTCTGTGATTGGAGCACAAGTGATTGGAAGGATTGCTGCTATCCTCTCCAACCAGTGCTACAGTGACTGACCTTCAATTGTGATGGGTACTCCAGAGACCGTTGTTCCATTTACTGGATGTCCCAGTGACTGATCTATTTTGTGATGGTTTCCTCAATGAGTGACTCTCCTCTGTAATGTGTGATTCAGTGACTGGCTCTTATCTGTGATGGGCACTTTGGTGGCTTACTCTCTTCTGTAATGTGTGACCCAGTTATAGCCTTCTGTGATGGGTGCCACAGTAACTGGGTCTCTTCTGCGAAGGGTGTTCAAGAGACTGGGCATCTTCCATAATGGGTGCCTCATTCACTAGTCTAGCTTACTTCTATGACTGGTAGCCCAGTGACAAAAGTCTTCAAAATTGTTGCTGCCTATTACTCACCCTCCTCTCTGTTGGATGCTGCAGTGACTTGTCCTCCTCTTTGATGGGTATCACAGTGATTGCCCCTCCTTTATAAAGGAAACCACAGTTACTGGATCTCCTCTGTGATGGGTGTCCCGAAAACTAGTTCTCCACTGTGATGGGTGCCTCAGTAACTAAACATCTTCCCTGATGGAAGTCCCAGTGACCAGCCTTCCTCTATAAGGGGTGCTCCCATCACTGTCCCATCTCTGTGATGGGTTAAGTGAATGGCTTCTGTTATTTGTGCCCCAATAACTGACTCTCCTCTGTGATGGGTGCCCCAGTGACTAACCTTTTTCTATGATGGCTGTTTGAGTGACAGGCGCTTCAGTATCATACATAATTGACTGTCCCTCCTCTGTGATAAAAGCAACAGTGACTGATTATCTTCTGTAATTGGTGCTCCAGTGACTGGCCCTCAACTGTGATGGGTAATCCAGAGACTCTTCCTCCACTGTGATAGGTGTCTCAGTGACTGATCCCTTCTGTAATGTGTGCCCCAATGACAGGCTGTCCTGTGTGATGGGTTTCCGGTGGCTGCCTCTCATTTGTGATGGGTGTTCCAGTGACTGACTCTATTCTGTAATCTGTAACCTAGTGATTAGCCTTTGTTCTGGGGTGAGCCCCATTGACTGATCCTCCTCACTAATGGGTGTTACAGTGGCTAGTCTACTTCTGCATTGAGAGTCCAAGTGACTAGGCCCCCTCCAAAATGGGTGTCCCAAAGACTAGCCCACATTCATGATTGGTGACCCAGTGACCGAGTGTACTCAAATTGCGTACCTCACTGTCTTGTCTTCCTCTGTTTTGGGTTATCTAGTAACGTCCTCCTCTGTGATGGGTGCCACAGTGATGCACCCTCCTGCATAATGTCTCCAGAGTTCTTGGCTCTCCTCTCTGATGGATGCCTCAGTGACTAGTCATCCTCTGTGATGGGTGCCTCCGTGTCTACTGGACCTCTGTGATGGTTGCTTCACTGACTAACCTTCATTTGTGATGGGTGCCCATGTGGCTGGCTTGCCTCTGTGTTGGGATACCAAGTGAATGGCCCTCTTCTGTTATTGATGCAACAGCGACTGCCCTCCTCTGTGGGGGAATCCTCATGACTGGTATGCCTCTGTGATGGGTGCCCCAGTGATAAACCTTCCCCTATATTTTTTGCTACAGTGCCTATCCCTTTTTTGGGGGGGTACCAAGTACCAGTCCTCCTCTGTGATGGTTACCCCAGTGACTAGCCTTCATCCATAATGTATGGCCTTAGTGACTAACACTTCTCTTTGATAAGTGTCCCACTGATTGGCTCTCCTGTATGATGGTATCATCCCAGTGACTGCCTTTCTTTTGTGTTAGTTGCCCCAGTTACTTGGCCTCCTCTGTGGTGTGTGCATCTGTGACATGCCCTTCTTTGTTATAGGTGCCCCAGAGACTTAGCCTCCTCTCTGGTACTACAGTGACAGGGCTTCTGCCATAATGGTTGAACCAATGAATAGCCCTCCTCTGTGAATATTGTCACAATAACTGACTTTCCTTCATAATAGGTGCACCAGTGAATGTTCCTCCTCTGTTTTGGATGACACAGTGAGTACCCTCCACTGTGCTGGGTATAACAGTGGTTAGTGCTTCACTGTGTGGTGTGCCCCTGAGAAATGCCCTCTACGATGGATGCAGCAGTGCCTGGCCCTCCTGTTAGGAGCCCAGTGACTAGCCCTCCTCTATAATGGGTGCCCCAGTGACTGGTCTTCTTCTTTGATGGTTGTTCCAGGAAACATCCCCTTTCTGTGATGAATGCACAGTGATTACACCTTCTCTGTGTAAGGTGCTGCAGTGACTGGCCCTCCCCTGTAATGGGCGTCCCATAGACTGACCCTCTCCCTCTTGGTGTCCCAGCGACTGGACCTCCTCTGTGATGTGTGCCACCATGACAAGAATTTTCTATGATGCTAGATTCAGTCTTTATCCTTCCTCTGTGGTGCATGCCTTTTTGACTGATTCTATTCTGTGGTGTGTGCTGTAATGATTAGCTTTCTTGTGTGATCACTGCCACAGTGACTAGGTCTCTTACATAGTTGGTTCCCCAGTAACTGGCCTTCCTTGATATTGTGTTCCCCAAGGACAGTGACTTCTTGGTGACTGGTGTCCCAATGACTGATCCTCTTTCATAGTGGATGCCCTAGTGATAACCCCTATTCTGTAATGTGTGTCCCAGTTATGGGGTCATCTCCTTAATTGGTGCCTCTAAGGAGACATTCATCATTATGGGGTTCCAAGAGACTACATATCCTCTGTTATGGGTGTGCAGGGCAGGGCCCTTGTCTCTGATTCTTGTTTCTGTGTCTGGTCCTTTTTCATAATGGGTGTTCCGGTGACTAAATTCTCCTCTTATATGGGTTCCACAGTGACTAGTCATCCTCTATGATGGGTGTCCCAGTAACTAGCTTTCCTATGTGAGATGTACCCCTGAGACTGTCCCACTTCTGTGATGAGTGCTCTAGTAACTGACCCTACTTTCTGATGTATGCCACAGTGACAGGCACTCTTCTGTGATGGCTGTCACAGTGACTAGTGCTCCGCTGTGATTGGTGCCTCAGTGACTGGCCCTCTGTGATATTTGCCTCAATAATTGTGTCTTCTTTTTGATGGGTGCTCCGACTTGCCTTCCTCTCTGAAGGGTGATTCAGTAACTAGTCCCCCTCCTAATGGCACCCCTGTGGCAACTACTCCTCAGTGATGGCTGCTTCAGTTACTGGCCCTGTTTTTTAATAGATGTCTCAGTGGTTGTACCTACTCTGTGATGGATTCCGTAGTGATTAGTCCTCTTTTATAATAGGTACCAGAGTGACTGGTCCTCCACTTTGATGGGTGACCTATTGTCAAACCCATCTCTATGACAGGTTCCTCAGTGACTGACTCTTCCTTTTGATGGGAGCCCCAGCGCCTGGCTCCTCTATGATGGTTTTCCCAATGACTGACATGCCTCTGAAATGAATGCCTCAGTGACTTGCCTTCTCTCTAAAATATGCTGGAGTGACAGACACTTCTTGCTGATGGGTGCTACAATGATTGGTCCTCCACTCCGATTGGTGCCAAGTGACTGGCTCTCCTAGTGATCAGTGCCCTGGTGGCTATGTCTCCTCTGTGATTTTTGCCAGCTTTCATGAATGCTTTTGAAACTAGGCCTTCTCTCTCATAACTGTCTCAGTGACTGTACCTCCTTTATCTTCATCTTGGGTGTCACAGTGAATAGGCACCCTATTGAGTGCTCCAGTGACTGGCTTTCATATATGATGGGTGCCCAAGTGACTAGTCCTCCTTTTCGATGGGTGTCCTTGTAACTGCTTCTCCTCTGAAATCAGTGCCACAGTGACTATTCCTCCTTTATTATGGATGCCCCAATTTCTGGGCCATCCCCATAATTGGTGCCTCAGTGACTCACATCTATGAAGAATGTCTCAGTGATTTGGACTCCTTTATAATAGGTGCTCCATTAAATGAGCCTGCTTCATGACTGGTGCCCCAGTCATGCCCCTTCCACAAATTGTAAGACTCAGCAATTAAAATTCTTCTATGACAGCTGCCCCAGTACCTGAGGCTTCTTTATAATGGATGCCCCAATAACTAGCCCTCCAAATAGGTGCTACAATAACACATCCTCCTCTATTATGGGTGCTCCAATAATTGTCTCTCCTCTGTGTTGTGTACCAAGTGGCTGCCCTTCCAATGTGATGGGCACTCCAGTGACTGGCCTGCTCTTTTGATGTCTGTCCCAGTAACTGGCCCTCCTCTGCAGAGTGGCTCAGTAACTGGCCCTTCTCTGCATTCAGTGACTAATTGAATGGCTCTCCTCTGTGATCAGTGCTCCAGTAACTAGCTCTTTTTTGTTATCAAAACCCCAATGACTGAAATGAACACATCTATGATATAAACTTAGGTGAATGAGCTCCTCTGAGATGGGTGCCCCAGAAACGGGCCATTCACTTTTATTGATACATCAGTGGCTAGGCTTTCTTGTGATCAGTGTCCCAGTGACTATTTCTCAGTGATGGATAACATAGTGCCTGTGCCTACTCTGAGACAGGTTCCACATTACAGGTCCTTCTGGTCAGTGACCCACTGATTTGTCCTCCTTTTTTTTTTTGAGTTGGAGTCTCACTCAGTCATCCAGACTGGAGTGCAGTGGCTGTTCCTGGCTACCGCAGCCTTGACCTGATTGGCTCTGGTGATCCTTCCACCTCACCCTTCCAAGTAGCTGGAATTACAGGCGCACACTACCACGCCTGGCAATTTTTTTGATTTATTGTAGAGATGAGTTCTCGCCAAGTTGCCCAGGCAAGTCTCGAACCCGCGGGCTCAGACAATTCACTCACCTCCACCTCCCAAAGCATGAGATTACAGGCTGAGCCACTGAGCCCGGCCAATTGGTCCTCCTTCTAATGGATGATCAGTGACTGGACATCTTCTTTGATAGATTCCTAGGTGACTGGGTCTCCAATGTAATGTACCAAAATGACTAGCCCTCCTCTGTGATGAATGACACAGTGACTAGCTCTCACCCATAATGACTGTCCTAATGAATATCTGTCCTCTACTATGAGTGTGTCAGTGACTGTATCACCTCTGTTATGAATGTCATGATGACTGGCACTCCTGTGTGTGATTTGTCCCAGTACCTGGGCCTCCTCCAAATTGTACCCAAGTGACTGGACATCTTCAGTGATGTGTGTCACAGTGTGGGGTTCACCAGTGAAAGTTTCTCTTTTATGATTGGTGATTTAGTTACTGGGCTTCCTGCATAATGGGTGCACAGGTGACTGACTCACCTCCATTTTGGATACCATAGTGGCTCCACAATCATGGGAGTCCCAGCGACTAGCACTTCTAGTCACAGGAGGGTCATTAACTTGTGGGCTTATTACTGAAAAAAGCCCGGCACGGAGAAACAAATCACCAAGGAGGACTTTTTCCTGGGGTGCACTTTATGAAGGAGGTCACACATAACAGAGGAAGACTAGTACCAAGGTCACCCAGTAGGAAGTAGTGGCAGTCACTGAAACACAAATAACCAAAGATGCAGTGACTGTGTCAATCATAATGGAAGTTGGTTAGTTATGGAGGGATACATTTTGTAAGAAGCCTAATCTCAGGGCAGTGATTACAGAGAAAACTAGTCACTGTGGCACAAACCACAAAGGAGGCTCAGTCACTGGGACATTTTTCACAAAGTATAGCCAGTCTTTGGGGATCAAATCACAAAGGAGGACTGGTATCTGGGGCATCCATCACAGAGTAGGTTTAGTCAATGGGTACCCGTAAAAGACGAGGGCAAGTAACTGGGACAGCCATCACAGTAAAAGGCCATTCATAAGGGCACCCATTACAAAAGAGGGCCAGTCAATTATCCTGACATCACAGAGGTGGGCCAGTTAATGGAGAACCCACCACAAAGGAGAAGGGCCAGTCACTTACTCTCCCATCACAGAGGCAGTAACAGAAGCACCCCTCACAGAGAATTAGTCACTGGTACATCCATCACAAAGAAGGAATTGACACTGTGTCATTCATAGCAGAGAAGGACCTGTCACTAGAGCATCTATTAAGGAGGAGGCCAAGTCACTGGAGCATCCATCAGAGAGGAGAGCTAGTCCCTGAAACAATTATCAAAGTGGTCAAGTTACTGGAACATCCGTTACAGAGGAGGACAGCCACTAGGGCACCCAAATAGAGGAGGAACAGTCATTGGGGCAACTGTCACAGAGTATAGTCATTTACTGGAAAACCCATCACAGATGAGGCCAGTCACTGGTACACCCATAACAGTGGAGGGACAGTCACGGTGGCATGCATCTCAGGGGAGAGAAATCACTCAGGTACACATCACAGATGAAGCCAGTTACAAGGGTACCAATCAGAGTAGGTCCATTCTTTGAGGCACGAAACACAGATGACATTCATTCACTGCATCACCCATTACAGAGAAGGACAAGTAACTGAAACAACTGTCACAGAAGAGGGCTAGTCACTGGGACACCCAGCACCGAGAAGGGCCAGTAACTGTATTGCCTAAAACAAAGTAGGGACAGTCACTGGGGTACCCATAATTGGGAAGGGCCAGTCAAATGGGCCCCAGTAGAGAGAACGCCCAGGACCAGAGCCACCAATGGCAAAGGAGACCCAGTAACTGGAGCACCCAAAATGGAAAGAGTCACTAAGGTACTCATTATGGAGAAGGTCATGTTACTGGGACATGCTTCACAGACGCACTTCACAGAGAAGAGCTAGGGAACACATTATGGAGGAGGGCCAGTCACTGGGGCACCAATCACAGAGGAGGTAATCATTTGTACATCAAGAATGGAGAAGTGCTAATCACAAGTGCTAATCCCATTATATAGGAAATCATTTACTGAGGCAGCAATCACAGAAAATATCTAGTTATTGAAGCACTGATCACAGAGGAAGATTAGTCACGGAGGTATTTTTCACAGAGAAGGACACGAATTTTCTGTGATGGAACACTAATTACTGAAGAGTCCCAGTCACTGTAGCACCCAAAATGGAGGAACTGCAGTTACTGATATATCAGTTAGAGAGGAGGAATAGTCACAGAGACATCCATCACATATGAAGGCCAGTCACTGGGGCACCAATCACAAATTGGCATAATCACTATAGCACCCATTATGGAGGAAGCTCAGCCACTGGGGCACCAATGAAAATAAGGTAAGTTACTAGGACACCCATTTTGAAGGAGGTTCAGTAAGTGGAACATTAATCACAGAAAGAAGGTTAGTGAGTAGAACAACAATTATGAAGGAGGGTCAGTCACTGAGGTGCCAATAAAAGTGGATGCCCAGTCATGGGACACCAATAATGGAAGAGGAATTGTAACACCAAGAACAATTAAGGAAGAAACCCAGTTGATGGAATGCCAATCACAGTGGAAGGATATTCACTGTGGCATCCAATTTAGAGAACAAGTAACGAACACATCATGAAGAAGACCTAGTTGATGGATCACCTATTATGCAGGAGGACAATCACTGGGACACCATTCATAGAGGAGGGTCTGTCATTCGGTCACCCATTTTTGAGGAGTCCCTGCAACCGGGACACATACCACAGAGTAGTCAATAGATCATCCTCTCTTGAGGATGCCCTATTACTAGTACACTCATCACAGCAGAGAGCTAGTCACTGGAACATCTACCACAAGGAATGGTCAGCCTTAGAACAATCACAGAGGAGGGTCAGTCACTGTGGCACCCAGAATGGAGGTCACAAAGACACAACACAGAAAAGAGCTAGTCACTGGGGTAACCATCATATAAGAAGGCAAGTCAATATGGCAATAATCACAGAGGAGCCACAGTCACTGCAGCACATATTATGGTGGAGGCCCAGTTACTGGGTACCTACCACAAAGGAAGATCAGGCACTAGGGAACCCATTATGGAGGAATCCCAGTTGTTGAGAAACCATCAAAGAGGTGGGTTTGTCACTGAGTCGATCATAAAGGTGGAGGGCCAATAGCTGGGACACAAATCACAGATGAATTTCAGTCACAGGCATGCCTCTAATGGTAGAGAGCAAGTAACTGGAGCACCCAATTTGAAGGGGTCTGAGTTACTGCGACAAGCATCACAGAGGAAGGCTAGCCACCACGGCACACATTATGGAAAAGGACTAATAACCTGGGCACAGTCACTGAGGCACTCATTTTGTAAGAGACAAAAACACTGCTATAGCATTCTCAGAAGAATGCTAGTCACTGGTTTACTAACAAAGGATGACCTTTCAATGTAGTATTTATCACCAAGGAGGGCCAATCTGATGACTGAATCTAATGACTGTGTGAGCCAGTTACTGGGACACCTATCAGAAACAAATTCAGAGGAAGAGTCACTGACGCACCCATCACAAAGGAGGTTGTCACTGTGTTACCCATCATAGATAAGGGCCAGTCACAAGGGCTCTGATAAGAGAGAAGTGTCAGTAAATGTGGAACCAATCACAGAGGAGGGCTAGCCACTGAAAGAGCTATTACAGATGAGAACTAGTCAATGGGGAACCCATCTCAAGGAGGGCAAGTCATGAGGCCACCTTCACAGAAGAAGTCTAGTCACTGGAAAGTCCATAACTGTGAAGGGTCAGTCACAGTGAGGACTAGTGACTGAGACGCCCACACAGAGAGAGCTTGTTACTGTGGCAACAATAACATAGTAGGGCCAATCACTGTGGCACCCACAATGAAGGAAGGGCAGTCGCTAGTCACTCATTACAGAGGAAATCCCAATACTGTGTCATGCATTACAAATGAGAACTTGTCACTGGGGCAAACATTATGGAGGACTATTTAAAGGGACACCCAGCCTTTAGAGCTCTGGTCCCGCTCTGACTGAGGCACCCAGCAGTCTCGCACTCCACTTCCCCCAACACACCTCTGACTTCAGCGAACCAGAGAACAACTGGAGCCGTGTGGCCAGGCAGAGACCTGTAGCGACTCACCCACCCAGCTCTTAGCTCCCAATTTGTAACCTCCAAATTGGGAGCTAAGACCCCATGGTTGTGTAAGGGAACAGTACATCTTAAGGAGTTGCTGAACAGTCGCTCTCAGTTCTTAGCTCCAGCCACTGGGAATTCCAGGCTCCCTCCTCTATCCCAAGCTGCTGCAGCACACCTAATGCAGCAACCAGCTATATCGCCAATTCTGTGCCTGACAACAGACACACACCACCATAGACCATCGTAGTGGATTATCCACAGACCAGATGAGTGGAGAGAAAAGACTAGTGAAGAGAAAGGATCGGTGAAAGAGGAGCCACCCAATGGAGCCATTTTCCAGGCAGAGATTTGCATTGAACTGCCCATCTACAAGCAGCCTCATCCTTGGTTTCTAAGGTAATCTCGCCAAACAGGAGACAAAAGACCCTCCCCTATGCTGCATGAGACACAAGTAACTCTGTCCATAAGAATATTAAAGAAAAATTTCCTCATCTCATCAGTGATGTGAAAATTCAAACACAAGTGATTGAGGACATTTGCAAGATAGCAAATGAGAAGACCAACTCCCAGACACATAATAATTCGCCAAACATAGTAGGTATATAAATAGACCAATAAAAATCAAGAAAATTGACCATGTAATAAAAAAATTACTTACAAAAAAAGCCCTAGATCAGATGGTTTTCCTGCAGAATTCTATAAGATATTTAAGGAGGAGCTGATACCAATTCTACTGAAAGTTTTCCAGGAAATTGAGAAAAATGGAACTCTCCACAAATCACTTTATGAGGCTAGCATTACATTGATACCCAAGCCAGGTAAAACCCAACAAAGAAGAAGAACTACACACCAATGTCTTTTATGAACATAGATGCTAAAATTCTCAACAAGATCCTATCAAACCGGATGCAACAACACATCTCAAAAATCATGCATCATGACAAAATAGGCATCAACCCTAAGACACAAGGCTGGTTCAACATTCGTAAAACCGTAAATATAACTAAATACATCAACAGATGTCAAAACAAAAAGCACATGATTATATCATTAGATGCAGAAAAAGCTTCTGACAAAATTCAGCACCGCTTTTTGATAAAAACCCTTGAATATCTAGGCACACTGGAACTTACCTCAAAATAGTAAAACAAATCTACGAGAAACCCACAGCCAGCATAGTCCTAAACAGACAAAAATTAGAACCATTTCTCTTGAAAACTGAAACAAGACAAGGTTGCCCACTCTAATCCCTTTGTACAATATAGAATTGGAAGTCCTGGCTAGAGCAATCAGAGAAGGGGAGACAATCAGGGGTATCCAAATAGGAATAGAGAAATTCAAGTTATCTCTCTTTGCAGACGATATGATTGTGTACCTTGAAAACACCAGAGACTCTGTCAAAAATCTATTGCATTGATAAAAGACTTTGGGAAAATCTCAGGGTATAAAAATTTTGCAAAACATAATCGCATTTCTTTACAAAGAGAAACCCAAATAAAAAGCACAATTCCACCACAATAGCCACAAAAAAATGAAATATCTTGGCATCTCCCTAATCAGAAAGGTGAAAGACTTTACAATGAAAACTACAAAACACTGCTCAATGAAATCAAAGATGACACAAACATGTGGAAAAATATCCCATGCTCATGTATTGGAAGAATCAACATTGTGAAGATGTCCATCTTACGTAAGGCACGCTACAGATTTAATGCAATACCCATCAAATTACCAGCAACATTCTTCTCAGACCTAGAGAAAAGCAATACAGGAATTCATATGAAAACCCGAACGACCAAGAATAGTCAGAACAATCCTCAGAAGAAACAAAAGCAAAAACAAAACAACAAAGCATAAGGTATCACATTACCAGACTTCACCCTTTACTATAAAGCTACAATAATCATAGCAGCTTGGTATTGGTACAGAAACAGGCACATAGACCATGGAATATAATTGAGATTCCAGAAGAAAAACCTCACTTTTTCAAAAAAACTCATCTTCGACAAAGCCTCCACCACCTAGCACTGGGAAGAGGAGAACCTATTCAGCAAATGGTGCTGGGAAAACTGACTGATCACATGCAGAACATTCAAACAACACTCCTATTTATCCCCATACACAAAAATTAACTCCAAATGGATCAGAGTCCTAAATGTAAAACCTCAAACCATAAGAACCTTAGAAAATACAGAACACTTATGGATTCTGGAACTGGCATCCAATTCCTGAACAAAACCCAAAATGCGCGGGCCATAAGAGATAAGATAGACAAGTGGGACCTCATTAAATTGACAAACTTCTGCAAAGCCAAAGAAACATTCAAGAGAGCAGGGAGACAGCCCACAACTGAGAAAAACTATTTGCCAACTCCATGTCGGAAAAAGACCTAACATCTTGAATCTAAAAAGAACTCCAAAGTTCTGTAAAGAAAAAAAAAAAAACCCATTATAAAGTGGGCAAAAGATATGAACAGGCACTTCTCAAAAGAAGACATCCAAGCGGCATCAGACACATAAAGATATGTTCAGCTTCACTAATCATCAAAGAGATGCCAATTAATACCTCACTGAGATACCACTAAACTCAAATCAGAATGGCAATTATTAATAACTCAAAAAACAACAGATGCTGGAGAGGATGTGGTGAAAAGGGCACACGGCGACACTGTTAGTGGGAGTGTAAACTAGTGCAGCCTCTGTGGAAGAACTCAAATCACTTTATTAAAAAGATAACTGCGCACATATGTTTATTGCAGCATTTTACACAATAGCAAGATCAAAAAATGTGGTACATATACATGATGGAATACTACGCAGTCCTAAAAAAGAACAAAATCATGAATTTCCCATCAACATGGATGGAATCAGAGTCTATAACATTAAGTGATCTCTTAGAGGAACAAAAAACCGAGTATCACATATTCTCACCCATATAGAGAACCTTGAACATCTATCATAATACTATAAGAAAAGGATTGACAGTGATGGGAAACGATGGTGAGATAGAGAGGGGAAGGGAAGTGAAATTAACAGTAGTCAATATCAGTCTGGAGACAGGGAGACACCCCTTATCGACAAGGGTGCCTAAACAATGCATATTTGTATACTTAACCCATAACTGTGCCCCACCATTTTAAAATAAAAAAAAAGCTTTAAAAAAACCAAAGTAGGTATAAAATAAAAAATCTTAAAGGAAGCAAGAGAAAAAGGTCAGATTACCTACCATGGAAGATCAATTAAATAGCAGCAGCTTTATCTACAGAAGCTTTTCAGGCTAGGAGAGCTTGGTGCCCTATCTTCAAAGTACTAAAAAATAAACAATTTCAAACAAGAATAATCTACCCAATCAGACTAAGATTCATCAGGGAGGGAAAAATAAAATCTTTCCCAGCTATCCAATCCCTAACATCATACGTTGCCACCAGAACACCTCTACAAGAAACACTTAAAAAAGTGTTAAACCCAGAAGAAAAGGGAAAAGGAACAACAACGTTCTTCACAAGAGTACAAAAAAAGTTAAAAACACACACGAACCAACCCCAAAACCAAATGAAAGACAACAAACAGGAACAACAACAACAACTCTATAACAGCCTTATGATAGGGATCAACTCTCACATTTTAATAATTAGCCTAAATGTGAATGGACTAAAGGCACCACTGAAAAGAAATAGAATGGCAAAATGGATAAAATATCATAAGACAATAACACACTGCCTTCCAGAGACTCATCTCACTAGAAAGGACACTCACAGACTCAAAGTAAAAGGATGGGAAACAAATTTTCAGGCGAACAGAACACAAAAGAAAGGAGGAGTCATGACCTTACTCTCAGACAAAATACCCTTTAAGCTATCAAAAATTTAAAAAGATACAGAAGGTCACTACATAATGATAAAAGGTTCAATCCATCAACAAGAAATATCTATTCTAAACATATATACACCAAACATAGGAGTACCAACGTTTATAAAGCAGCTTCTAGGTAAACTAAAAAAAGTCCTCATAACTGGGGATTTTAATACCCCACTCACAACCCTAGACAGATCATCAGGACAAAAAATCAGCAATGAAATCCAGAACCTCAATGTGACTCTTGACCAAAAGGACTTAATTGTTACCTACAGAACACTCCACCCAGCAACCAAAGAACATACATTCTACTCATCGCCACATGGAATGTATTCTAAGATCGACCACATACTTGGCCAAAAATCAAGCATAAACAAATTTCAAAAGATCAAAATTTTGCCATGCACCTTCTCAGACCACAGTGAAATAAAAATAAACATCAACACCAACAAGGTTTCCCCCAAACCCAAAAAGACATAGACACTAAATAACATAATGTTAAACAACTCCTAGGTCAATGATTAAATCAAAACGGAGATTAAAAGATACCTGGGAGGAGTTCTGGTAAGATGACAATGACATAGTTGAAATTGTGAGATTCTCCAAGTGCGAGTTCCCAAAAAGATACTTGCATTGCTTCCCCCACACCCCTGGCCACCAGCAGCCGCATTGGTCTGAGGCCTGGGGATCCTTGGTCCCACGAAGGGCTATATATTGTGGCCCCCAGCTGCTGCTGCATGCACAAGAAGTCTTGGGTCTCGGCTCCCTCCCTGACTACATCATCTCAGGCAGACCAAGCCGCTGGTCACCCTGGGAGGCCCTGGGCACCCGCCCCTGAGAGAAACCGATTCCATTTCTGGCTGAAATACCCTGTGAGCGATCCAGGGCCACTTTTACCGCTCATCACCTGCCCTTTGGAGTTTTGGAGCTCTGGAGCTCTGGGCCCCCCCTGGCTGAGGCACTCAGCGTGACCCCAGGCTTATATAAAGGAACAGCATATCACTAGGAGGTGTTAATCAGAGGATCTTAGCTCCAGAAGAGGGAACTCCCAACCCCTTCCTCCACCCCAGCCCACTGGTAGTCCTCCAGATCCAGCGCCCAGCTGTGCAGCTGATGCCTGGTGCCTCCCACGCCACCACAGTCCATTATAGTGCATTCCCAGAGATCCAAACTAGTGAAGAGAAAGGATTCGTGAAAGTGAAGCTCCCACCTCAGCCATTCTCCAGGCAGAGACTTGCATTGCCCTGTCCACATATCAGCAGCCTCCACCTCGGTTCCAAAGGGACCAAATCTACATTCTGCTGCACAGAGAGATTGTAAGACTGTAGGAAATAGGTTCCAGGGGGCTCATACACCGGTAAGTGGATGCTGGAAACAGCATATAGATTCTGAATCACAGCTTCCTCCTCAATTAAAG
>CAUYQG010253916.1:0-59169 GCA_963574415.1 Tarsius wallacei
AGGGAGGGAGGGAGGAAGAGTTAGCTGGGAGTGGTGGTGCTTCCAGTTACTCCGGAGGCTGAGGCAGGAGGATTCCCCTGAGCCCAGAAGGTCAAGGCTGTGGTGAGCCATGATCCTGCCACTACATTCCAGTCTGGGCAACAGAGTGAGGCCCCTGACTCAAAATAAACAAATAAAAATGCCAGGTAAACAATAACTGAGGTGGTACATGGATATAACCTAATGTGTTAAAACGATCCGCGAATAAGTAGAGTTTGAGAAATGCATTTACGGAGAAGGTAATTTTTCAGACTTTTTCTAGTTTCAAGACTTTTTTTTAGATCAAGGGAAAAAAAAGTCAACATGCAAAAATATTTCAGAAAGTCTAATTACCACCATTCACTACAGAGTTCTTGAGCTCTGAGACTGGGTTTCTATGTAAGCTCAGGGAGCAAAAGATTTCAGGCATCATCCCTGCTTTGGGGACCACGCTTTAAGCAGCCTAAGTGTATAAAACCGAATCAAAACAAAATGACATTGCAAAGGCAAAGCAGCGAGGGGCGTATGAGTTCGCGTTCCGGCATCAGCCTGCTGGGTCTGATCCTTAGTTCCACCACCGATGAGCTATATGAGCTTGGCAAATCACCTTCCTTCTTTGTGCTTTAGCTTCCTCATCTGTAAAACGTGAGTAATGATAGTACCGACTTCATATGGAATTGTGAGGAGTAGATGAGCAAAAACATGTCAACAGAAGGCCAAGGCTGTGGTGAGCCATGATCCTGCCACTACACTCCAGTCTGGGCCACAATGTGAGGCCCCTGAATAAGGGGAGCTACTACTGTCATCACCTTAGGGCAACCAATCAGCACCACATGGTCAACTGAAAAGTGAGGCAGGAGAATAAATACCTCTATAGAGCAGAAAGGTGTGTGCCTTCTGGAATGGGCATATCTTTTGACAAGCATTCGCTGAACGAATGAGACGAAGCCCGGCATTCATTTCCTCTTCCTCTAGGACAGCAACTTGCCCTTCCGAGTTCTCAGCATAAGGCTGACCCTAGGTCTTGGCCATGTGATCCAGGCCTGGCCAATCCACATTGCCCATCCCTTTATTCACATTGATTGGTACAGAGGTGGACACGTGATCTCAGTCAGCATAATAATTCTCAATCGAGGAATTTCTGCTGGTGCTATTGAAAAATAACTCCCTTTCTTTCTGCTGCAGTTGCTGAGCTGATGAGGCATAATGATGGTGCTTCCGGGAGCCATTTTTCATCCTCTGGGGAGAACCTGACAAAGAGAGAATCCCACAGAGAGAAATGCAGAGCTGGAAACAGAGAGAGGGAGAAGAGAGAGAAAGGAAAGAGAGAAAGATGTCTACTGGCATCTCTTGCCACCTGGCTCCAGCTGCATGATGACCTTACCAGCTGCGGACTCATATTTTACCTTTTTGGCCTAAATCAGTTTGAGATCTATTTCTGTCATCTGTAACTGGGAATTCTGATGGCACATTTTTGCAAGACAATGTCCTTGACTTAAGCTGGGGGACTTTGCTGTGTTGTGTAAATGTTTTTTCTCTGCAGAAACTTGTGTAGGTGGTTTGTATAAATTACATGGAGCCATTGGCAGAGCCCAGTTTATTAAATATCCCAACAGATCAGGAGGCGGGTTTGGAGAGAAATGATGCCAGTCAGTTTACTGCGAATCAGCCGTGGGAACCAGGAAGAGATTCAGTGGTTCTCAGGATAACAGAATTCCACAGTTGGAGTGAGATGGAATGGAGTGGGATGGGGCAGCAGGGTAGGGTAACATTCTTTCATAACTATTGCCCTGGTGCTGCTAATGGGATGGGGGAGATAGAGATTGCTACATTGCTTTCCTTCTCTTGCTCTCAGTCTGCCCTTCTCAGTTGTTGCTACTGGAATTTCCAGAACCTATGCTTCCAGGTCTCAATACTCTTTAATACCGCCTCTGATAATAATCCTTCCTTATATTCCTGGACTAAAACTCAGATCAACATGATGCAATCAACTGATTTCAATTGACCCAGCCATCTGGAAAAGGTGCCTTTCAACCAAATGGTTGCACTGGAACTAAGCCTAAGATTACCACATCTATATTTAGTGACTTCCTAATCACAGTATCAATAAATATGGCTTCTTATTGCAAAGCTGGATAATTGTTCTAATTCTTGTTAACACCTCATGTGCCTCAAAGAGTAATTACAGATAATGAGAAAGTTTAGGTTCAAAGAACTGTACGTATTATAGAATAATGAAGGGAGAGTGCTTGAAAGGTGTCATAGGGTTAATGGCCAAGGGCTGAAGCTGTCTGCTCACACACAGCTAAGGCAGAAGCTGCCTGAATTCCTCCGTGATCTGCAATCAATGCAACTCTACACCAGCCTCGATTATGGAAGCCCAACCACTAGGAAAGCAAGAGAAACAGTACTAAGGAATGAGTGGGTTCAGAGGGGCAGAAGTGTGTGTGGGGGTGAGAGAATAGTGGTGTGTGTGTGTGTGTGTGTGTGTGTGTGTGTGTGTGTGTAAAACAAACAAACTTGTGATCAGCAAAAATTTCCTGGCAATAGTTCATTCTCTCTTCACTTATTTATTAATTTTTATATTCAATTCATTCACTTATTCAAAAAATATTGGGATTTCACTTTGTTGCAGGAATTGTACAAAGGGATGGGTATAAAATGGGGCTACCCTCACAGAGCTTACAGTCCATCTGGCAAGACAGATGTTAAAACTACAATGGCGATAATAACTACAGAGCAATGTTGCAGTGTGATATGCTGGCATCTATCCCAGTCCTCAGAGGTCAGGACAGACTTCCCTGAAGACCTGACATTGAAGCTGAGGCCAGAAGGAGAAGAAGGAGCTAGATCAGCAGAAAGGAAGCAGTAGAAAGCATGAAGGCTCTGAGATGGAGAGAGCTGGCTCCTTGGAAAAGCAGGAGGACCGTTAGGTTAGAAGAAGTCAGATAAGGTGAGTATAGCTAAATATGTGGCCTGGGGCCAGATCAGGCCGACTTTGGCCCTGTCTAGGAGGCTGGACTTTACTTCAAAGCTGTCAGTGCCACAACACTGACAAGTTACATGGGAAATTTTACATTTTCTTATGGTTGGCACTTATGTACGTAATTTTAGATATATATAATATATTTTTATTCTATTTTGTAGTTTTAATTGCTGCCTTAAAAAGCAAGGCAGAGAAATTTAGAGTTAAAAAATTAATACATACGTTGACAAGGACAGGGAACTTAAAAGAAAGGGGTTAGGGATTTTCTTTGTTTCATTATACCATTTCAGTAGTGTGGGTTTTTTTCCTTCCTTTTTATTTGTTTGCTTTGGAAAATAGCAAAGAAAAACTGTCAAACCATTTTGTAAAATAATTGTCTTTCCAAACTTTGTAAAATTGTTACGGTTATAATTGAATGTGATAGTTAAGATTCTATTCTAGAGTAAGTCAATATTTATGAGACAGTAACTGGAATGTGAGAACATGAGCTCTGGACTCAGGTCAATCAAGTTCAAGTTCAGCTTTGTCAGTCACGAGGTGTATGACATTGAATATACTGTTCAACCTCTCTCTTATTTTATCTTTAAATAGGGTTGTTATGAGGATTATAAAATAATGCATTATGCAAGGTTCCTGGTAAATAAAATAGTACATAATCATAATGATTATCATTTCATTAATTTTTTTAGTGAAAAATTATCTTTTTCCACTAAAATAAATAGTGGAAAGTTCAGTGTTTATTGTGCTATGTACCATTTTATAAGTACGTATGTGATGAATAACTGTTCACTAAGTTCACACACATAAACATCAAATAATATATACACGTTTTGGAAGGCAATCTGAAGAATCAAAAGTTTGGATTAGAATGAATAAATAAGAGGCTAATAAAAGTTTAACAGATAGAAATTAAATGCAAAATGACTAACAGCCAAGTTAAAATGAACATATGAACAGAGATGTTAACAAGAAAAGGTAAGAAATCAACTCAGAAGGTTCAAAAAGCAATGCAATTTTAAAAATTGATTCTTGAACCGGCATGGTGGCTAATGCTTGTAATCCCAGCACTTTGGAAGGTGGAGGCGAGAGGATTGACTGAGCCCGCGGGTTCGAGACCCTGGGCAACATGGCAAGACTTCATTTCTACAATAAATCAAAAAATTAGCTGGGTGTGGTGGCGCACACCTGTAGTTCCAGCTACTTGGAAGGCTGAGGCAGAAGGATGCCCGAGCCCAGCAGGTTGAGGCTGCGGTGACTGTGAGTGTGCTACTGCACTCCATCCTAGGTAACAGAGTGAGACTAAAACAAATAAACAAACAAAAAATTGATTCTTGAAAGCAAATAGATAGAGAAGAGCAGAACCTCTAACAAATATCTTCAAGGGCTAGGAGGTAATATGAACATGTAAAGCCATTGTATATAACAGGGTAGGAGTAGTGGGGTCTGCATAAAAGGGTCCAAACTACAAACTATTTGCGTGCATTTGTGTGTGTATATGTGTATATGTTTTAGACCGGATCTCCCTCTTTCACCCAGGCTGGGGTACAGTTACGTGATCATAATGCACTGTAATCTTGATTTCCTGGGCTCAAATGATCTTCCCACCTTGGCCTCCCAAAGTGCTGGGATTACAGGTGTGAGACACCATGCTAAGCCTCGTATATATTTTTAAAATCATGCTGACCAAACAGTTTGCAACCCCAGGAATAAAGTGATGCATATCCCAAATGAAGAGAAAATGGCAATAGAAATCTTGAATTAATCCTTTCTGCTGCATAAGTCGTGTTCTGTGATCCTTCTCGCTTTTCTGATCTGTTCCCAGGCATATGCCCCAACTACTGTTGACCCATGTTAGCCAGGCACTGTGGCTCCGGGACGACAGCCCCTTCTATCTGTAGCTTGCCCAGCACTTCCTTGGTGGGGCTTTGCTGAGATGTGACCTTAATTATGAGTCTGGTGGCCAGGAGGGAATACGGGGCAGGTCCTGAGCAGGCCAAGCATTGCCTAGCAAGGGACTTGTCTAAGTGAAGTCTCTTCAAGTAAGGGTGTGTGTACAAGGGGTGCTCTATCTTCCAACAATGGGGAGTGGGCCTCCACTTCAGATCCAGGAAGTTCAGGAAATCTGGGGGCATCAAAGGTCTCAAGTGCATCTATTCAGATAGCCTCATCCCAATTCTCAGCATCTCACTTCTTCTGCATCAAGCCCTGACTTTGGTCTGGGAGAACAGCCTTTGGAGGAAATCCAGGCTTCTCTCAAGTTCTGCCATTCTGACAGTTAAGTCTTCAAGCCACAGGAGATGGGGGAGGTCCCTGTAAAAACAGCAAATTGTTTTCTTTTTTTGCTTTAAATTGTTGATCAATAGTTCTGCTAGTTACTTCCTCTCTTTATTAAATCAGTTAAAAGAGAGATTAGAAAGGCAGAGATAGGGGTAAGGGAAGAAAACTAAGGAAGAGTATGACTCCCCTAGAGACTAGCCTCTCCTTATAGAAGATCTGGAGCAAGAATTGCACTACAGAATTGGCCCCACCTGAGATAAGGGGTCCTGTCTTTGATACCAATATCAGTCATTGACCACAGTTCGCATTGTCTGTACCACCCCACCTCAACACCACACACACACACACACACACACACACACAGACACAGACACACACACAGCAGGTAACACTCCTTTGAGTTATTATCAGCCAACACACACACAGAGTGGAAGGATGGGTGCTCCAGGCATAAAGACCTACCGCAGCCATCATTATCATCATCATGACTGATAATATTATCAAAGGAAAGTTCATATTTTTGCAACCAGGAAAAGTTTCCCTTTAATGATGGCTGAGAGGCTAATGCTATTTTTTTCCTTCTGTAAAAGGTTATGTTTTCCTTAATGTTAAACTGTGTTTAAGTAGCAAAACTTGTTAATTTGGAAAAGAAAACGTAAGTGAATTTATTAATAGAATGTTAATAGAAAGGTTTATTGTAGCAGTGTTCTCTTCTCATTCCTTGCAAGGCCTCCTAACACATCTCCTAACACATACCCTCACACACTGCTCTCCCAAGAATGTCTGTCTGCTGGTTTCTGAGGTAAAAATACCTTTTTTTTTTTGCTTATTTGCTGTAACCCAGGCAAAGGTTTCCAAGTTAGTGAATTAATCCACTGTGTCCTGCTTACAACAAACAAAGAACACAATATCACATTTTACATATGCACAAAATCACATGTTTTGATATGTGAACCAGTATTAATTAATGCTTTGTGTAGGAAAATCTATTTTGCCTCAATCATTTCATGTAAGCACCCAAGAAATTATCTGAAAGCTGCTGGGAGAATTTCAGAGTGATATATTGAACTATAAATGTGAATCTACTTACAAGTAAAAGTAAATTAGGCCCAGGCAAGTTTTTATAGTTTCAGGCTTCTCTGGTTGGTCTCACAGCAGAAAAGAAAAGAAAAAAAGACTTTTTGAAGGTAACTCTAATTTTCTTTCCATATTCAGCAAACGTGAAGGAATTTAAGGAAATTTTGCATTTAATAAAACACATTTATACATTTTTCTCATGAAAAGATCATAACCATTGTAGCAGTCCTAGGGACAGGATATATTTGAACTTTGTTTAAGCCATTGATGTCGAATATTGGAAGTGAAAGCTCCTGAGGTCTGTGGTGTAGGGGCAGTGGGCTGAAGTATCTTGTTAAAAGGGAAGGACTTACACTTTTCAGCATTCATGTACATTTCTAAGACCACAAGTAGTTATGACCTTTCAGGAAAAAAATGCAGAAGAGGTGAACTGCTTCCCTTACCAGGAGACTGAAGTTTTAAGCAGCTCTCAGGAGAGCAATAATGGTTCAGCATGGGTTTGATTGATTTGCAACTGGATAGGTAGTAACGTGAAGAAAGTGTTTGAGAAATATTTGGAAGTTATGGGTTCTCTGTTGGACTGCCTTGAAGATTTAGCTGTCCCCCTAGGTGCTATGTGATCAGTAAAAAATGTACTGATTCCTGAGCTCTCGGAGGTAGGTGATGAAGGGTGATGATGATATGTTAAAGGAAGTCAAATTTTCTCTTTTTTTGGCCAGGAGTGGTGACTTGGGCACCCTAGCTAACACTTACTGAGAACTAAAAATGTACCGAGCACTGTCTAAGAACCTTACTTACTCATGAGGGTGGTACACTATTACTATCCACACTGGACAGGTCAGAACACTGAAGCAAAGAGACGTTAAGTAACTTGCCCATTGTCACACAGCTAGTTAGTGATGGAGTAGGATTTAAACCTAGATAGTTTGACTCCAGAGCACATCCTCTTAGCTGTTTGGGGACACGGCATCCAAGGGTAGGAGGAGATTCGTGTAGGCTTACGTCACCTGAGTTACTCTGAAGCAAGGCAGTGTCCCTGCAAAGTTAAAATTGGGTTTTTTTTACGACTCCTGTCAATTCTATTTTGCAGCCCATCTGTTTTGAAAAAAGTCAAGCTGGTGGTGGTTTCTGAGAGTCCTCACTTACTGTTCATTCAGCTTACTTTTATACATTCTCCGCTTAATTGTATTGGAGTCTGTACCAGCTGAAAAGAATCAAACTCTGGTGATGCAGGTGAAGAAAGTAGCCTGGATCTGACTTCAAGCATGTCTCTCTTGCCCATGTGGATTTATAGAAGGATTTTGGTGAGACAGATGTAATTGTAGTTAGGGAAAGAGTTGGAGTTATCATGATCCTCAGAGATTCATATAGACAGGAGAAAACTGAGGATGACCGAAGACCAGTGACTTGGCCAAGATCACACAGAATGGTTCACACAAGGGTTTTAAAGGAGCCTGGAATCTTCACTTCCTGGAACAGAGCTCTTTCCACAATGTGCCTTTTAAACTGAAGCCCAGAGCTATCAGGCAACACTTGAAAAGTAACAGCTCTGATGACAAGGTGTTTACTGACAAAGAGGCAAACTCAAATGGAAAAAATGTCCCTATGGGAAGCCTCTTGGGCCCTTCCGCAATGAAGTATCCTCTGGGGAAGAATACATTTGGCTTAAATTTACTCTGGTACAAAAGATGCTGGACAATGAGGTGGTGGGGGCTGGTTGAAAGGGTGATCATGACAAGCAACGAAAAAGAGAACAAAGCAGATTTATGGCTTGGAAACCTAACCCAAACCACAGGGAAAAACAAGGGTCTGTCAGTTGAAAAGTGCCAGGGATCTCAGGGGATTTGCTATCTGGAGAAATTAGGCCAATTTCTTCTTCATATGTCTAGATCTTTTGAATATATCATGATAGTGTTATTCTGCCTTTGACAGTTGTGAATATAGTTCAGTGCCAATTGATTTACATTCCCCCCAAAAGTTTCCTATTCTAGAAATTAATTTAAAACACCACTGCTATAAAGGTCTAAATATTGATGCCTCAGATTTCCAGGCAGAGGTATTTACTCACTGAATAAACGAGTGTTTGCTCTAGCTAGGACATTGTGTCCCTGGTCAATCCTTACTTATTTTGACGTGGAATAAAATATTAAACTTATGATCAAAATACTTCTTTTTAATTATTTAACTAAAAGTTAATTAAATAACCGTCAGTATCATTTGCATAATACTTCTTGGAATGCTTTGTACAATTTCTTTAAAGCCCTGACTAGCTTTTGTTAATAGCAAAAGAACATGACAAATGCCTTAAGGTTTACATGCATCTAACATTTTGTACAATTAACTTTCTGCTTTTCTATTCAGCTTCCCTTGTTACATGGGGATAAAATAGTCTTGTACGAACTTAATAGGAATACTGCAGAGCCAGTGAGGAAAATGCCCAAAGCTCTTTGATAATCTTACTTATGTATGACTGGTGATTATATTAATTGAAATGTCTTTTGCAAGCAGCACAGAAGTGGATTTTCAGTCTTTGAAATATGTTGATTTTCAAACTGACATTGTTGTTAAACTAAGATCCCACTAGTTTTTTGTTTTTTTCAGTTAGAGTCTCACTCTGTCACCCAGGCTTGGAATGCAGTGGCACATTATGGTTACTGCAGCCTGGACCTGCTGGGCTCAGGCGATCCTTCTGCTTTAGCCTCCTGAGTAGCTGAGACTACAGGTGTGCACCACCACACCCCACTAATTTATTTGTTTGATTGTTTGCTTATTGTAGAGACAAAGTCTTGCCAAGTTGCCCAGGCTAGTCTTGCCTCCACCTCCCAAAGTGCTGGGGTCACAGGAGCACCTGGCTCGTTTTGAAATATAAGTATTTTATAGTAGAAAAAAATTGGTTATTTTCCCCACTAAAAGAAATTGTGACTCCTTGGAGAAATGGTTGACTTTGGGGTCTGTGTCTGCAAAAGCACAAGGTGAGCTTGGAACATCTTTTTGGGCCAAAAAGGAAGTAAGGTATCCAAGACTACTGAGAACATGTCAAGAAAACACAGAAGTCATACTAAAGAACTCTCTCTACCCAAAGAAGAGAGAATTTGAAAAGCCAAAAAAGAATAATGACTACAGTTGGTTGAAATATATCGAATATATAAAAATTCATGTGGTCATAAAGATAATCGAAAAGAAAGAGAATGAAAGAAAAGAATTCTCAAGACCCATTTGTCACCGTTGGAAGTGACTGGTGCATCAAATTAATATGCTGAAAATTAGCGATTTAAGCACAGAATTAAGAATTTATCTATCCTGTCTATATAAACTGTATTTCAGGATGCCCAAATGACCTTAGTTGTTGGAAAAGTTTTTTAAGAAAAATAATTTTAGTTATTACATGTGGAAGAAATAATAGAATTATGAAATCTCAGTTTTTTGCTGGGTGCAGTGGTTCATGCCTATAATCCCAGCAGTTTGGGAGGCCAAGGGGGAAGGAAAGCTTGAGCCCGGGAGTTCAAGACCAGTCTGGACAACATAGAGAGACCTCATCTCTATTAAAAAAAATTAAAAATAAATGAAATAATAAAATCAGGGGTTAGGTACAATAATATCACGTATTCATCAAGTTCTCAGGAGCAGCTCAGAATATAGAGAACTTTTCAAAATGCTTTTTAAAATACACATATAGACCGGGCACGGTGGCTCAAGTCTGTAATCCCAGCACTTTGGGAGGCCAAGGTGAGAGGATCTCCTGAGCCCAGGGATTCAAGAATAGTCTGGGCAACTTGGGGAGACCTCGACTCTACAATAAAGCAAAAAATTAGCCGGGTGTGGTGGCGCACACCTGTAGTTCTAGCTACTTGGAAGGCTGAGGTGAAGGATCGCCTGAGCCCAGCAGGTCGAGGTATAGTGGCAGAGTGTTCCATTGCCCTCTAGCCTGGGCAACAGAGTGAGACTCTGGCTCAAAAAAATATATACACATATATGTATTATAAATATGAGACATTTTGAGAAGGCCTAAAATAGGGTTTTTTTTGGATGCAATAAGAAGTTTCTTAATAATACTGCATTTGTTGGGGTACTTGGATTTATTCTAGTTTCAGAGTTGGACACTGAGTGAAGACTGAAATCTATCAACTAGAACTGCAGGGTTTTTTTTTTTTTTTGGATGCAGTGGCTTAATCAGGGCTCACGGCAGCCTTGACCTCCTGGGCTCAGGCGATCCTTCTGCCTCAGCCTTCCAAGCAGCTGGGACTACAGGCACTTGCCACCATGCACGGATAACTTTCAAATTTTTTTGTAGAGACGAGGTCTTGCTATGTTGCCTAGGCTGGTCTTGAACTCCTGGGTTCAAGTAATCCTCCTGCCTTAGCCTCCCAAAGTGCTGGGATTACATGTGTGAGCCACCACACCTGGCCCAGAA
This sequence comes from Tarsius wallacei, assembly GCA_963574415.1. Lineage (NCBI taxonomy): Eukaryota > Metazoa > Chordata > Mammalia > Primates > Tarsiidae > Tarsius > Tarsius wallacei. The sequence continues at coordinate 10,770 of CAUYQG010253916.1, forward strand.
CTGCAGTTTTGAGAGAAAAGTGCCATTATAATCAAAATGTAATTACTGTAATATAATTGCAAAGTAATACAGAAGTATAAACAGTATCAAAATCCTCGACAAGAAGAGCCCTTTTTAGTGGCATTATGTCTAAATTAAATGAGGTTTATATAATTCCCATTGTTAAAGCAAAACGCATAGCCTAAAACCTCAAAATGCAGCTAGTCTAGTTTAAACGAACAAACAAGCAAATGTGCTTCCTTGGTCCAGGTGCAGCTTCTGATGATTTATACCGTTGCTTCCCATGATCTCCTTACAAACACTTTTAAATTAGAGGCTTAATTGTGAGTTTAAAGGGAAATGAATAAGTCTACATTTGACAATGCTTCTAGTGAATAGTATTTCATCTGGTATTCTGAGTAACAAGTACATATTTAATTAGCTTAGAATTTTATATGTAAACTCCATTTTGAATATAATAATCATTCGGGAATTGTCTATGTTTCTAGAATCAAGTTTCTTTTACTAAAAATCCTCATAGCTTGTCCATCAGAATCATAATAGAGAAAGGTTTTAAATTCTGATGTTTGTGTATGTATTAAGAGTTCTGGCACTTCCAAATTGCATTATGCATAAAAGTTGACATTTTAAGTTATAAGATGTGGCAATTCACCTCTATCTGCTTAAGAATTTTGTTGTTACAATATTCATGCTGGAAGTGGTATTATAGTGAAAAATGATCTCTTAGGACAGATTAAAAATCATATTTGAGCCCAAATAGTGGACACTCAGGTGAGATTTTTTTTTTCCTCTCTCAAAGGTCTTGGTGAATCCAGCATGAATGAATACCAAAAACAGCAGAAAAAAACAAATTTCATAAGTGTGTCCAAATGAACTTTACATTTTCCCTAGTTGAAGTATAGTTTTTAACCTAGCATCTCATTCTATATTAGCCTGTCGACAGTTTTGTTTATAGTTTGTATTATAATAGTAAGACAGAGACATCTGTAGGCAGACTTCTGGAGTTTCACAGTGAAGAATAAACAGAAGCTCATGTGTAGAACACCCTAAAAAGAGAAAGTCAGAAATAACATTAGTAGTGGTAGTAATATTAGCTAACATTTATTGAGCAATTACTATGTACCCAGTACTGTGCCACAATGGTTTGAGTATGTTCCCCAAAGTGCATGTGTTAGAAACTTTTTTTTTTTTTGAGTCGGTCTTACTCTGTTACCCAGGCTATAGTGCAGTGACAGGATCAGAGCTCACCATAGCTTCAAACTCCTAGGTTTAAGTAATCCTTCTGCCTCAGGCATGCACCGTTGTGCCTGGCTAATTTTTTAAATTTTTTGTTGACATAAAGTTTGGCTATGTTGCCCAGGCTGGTCTTGGACTCCTGGGCTCAAGCAATTCTCCCACCTTGGCCTCCCAAAGTGCTGGGCTTAGCGCTCCCTATATATTAAAAACTTAATCTCCAATTCAAGAGTATTGAGAGGTAGGACCTTTATTGCTGGAGTGGGTTACTGTTAAAAGGATGAGATATTCTCTCTCTGTCTCTCTCTCTCTCTCTCATGCTGTCTTACCATCTGTCTTTCACTATGAGATGACATAGCAGGAAGGTCCTTGCCAGATGGACACCCCTTGACCTTGGACTTCCCAGCCTCCAAAACTGTAAGAAGTAAATCTCTGTTCTCTATACATTACCCAGTATTAGTTATTCTATTATAGACACACAAAATGGTCTAAGACATACGCTGAGGGCTTTACAAGTATCATTTAATTTAATCCTTATAAGAACTCTGTACAGTAGGTACCGTTATCATACTTTGCACAGACGAGGAAATATGCACACAGGGTTCAAATAACTTTTCTCAAGCAGATGGCAGTTAAACTCCAGTCTATGTTCTTTTTTTTTTCCTTGGAGTCTCATTCTGTCGCCCAAATTGGAGTGCAGTGGCACGCTCAAGGCCACCAAGGCCTCGACCTGCTGGACTCAGGCGATCCTTCCACCTTAGCCTTCCAAGAAGCTGGAACTACAGGCACACTCCACCACGCCTGATTATTTTTTGATTTATTATAGAGATGAGGTCTTGCCAAGTTGCCCAGGCTGATTTCAAACCCCTGGGCTCAGGCAATGCTCTCACCTCGGCCTCCCAAAGTGCTGGGATTATAGCCTTGAGCCACCGTGCCCGGCCCTGAGTCTATGTTCTTATGTCTTACAAAGGAATTTCACTAGTCAGTCACAATATTACAGAAGATTGCAACATTTCCAGTGAAGTAAACAAAATGTATAATCTAATGTTTCAAAACACAGCTCTACCTATTTAAAAGTAGACAAGGAATAGCTGGGTGTGGTGCCCTACATCTGTGGTTTCATCTACTTGGAAGGCTGAGGTGGAAGGATCACCTGAGCCCAGCAGGTTGAGGCTGTGGTGACCGTGAGCGTGCCACTGCACTTCAGCCTGGGTGATAAGGGTGAGACTCCAACTCAAATAAGTAAATAAATAATAAAAGTATGCAATGAAAAAAGAGGGTCGGGTGCAGTGGCTTACAACTGCAATCCTAACACTTTGGGAGGGTGAGGGTGAGAGGATCACTCAGGCCCAGGAGCTTGAGGCCAGTCTGGGCAACTTAGTGAGACCTTATCTTTACAGAAAATTTTAGAAATGCCGGGCGTGGTGGCTCACATCTAGAATTCCAGCACTTTGGGGAGCAGAGGTGAGAGGATTGCCAGAGGTGAGAGGATTGTGAGACCTGCCTGGGCAACTTGGCGAGACCTCATCACTATGATAAATTTTAAAAAATTAGCCAGGTGTGGTGGCACATGCCTGTACTTCCAGCTAGTTGGAAGACTGAAGTGGAACGATGGCCTGAGCCCAGCAAGCTGAGGCTGCAATAAGCCTGAGTGACAGAGTGAGACTCTGGCTTAAAAAAAATTTTATCCATGCATGGTGGTGTGTGCCTGTAGTCCCAATTTCTTGGGAGGTAGAGAAGGGTCACTTGAGCCCAGGAGGTTGAGGCTGAAGTAAGCTATGATTGCACCACTGTACTCTAGCCTGGGTAACAAAGTGAGACCCTGCCTCAAAACAAAATAAAAGAAAGAAGAAAAAAAGCACAAGGACTTTCCCAACACACACAAACACACACACACACACACACACACATACCACACAAACATATGAAGAAGCTAGAGATCTGTCTGGTGCAACTGACAACACAACCACGAACTAAAATGTATTTTTTCAACGAATATTTAGCCCTCTACCAGGATCTGAATTTTCAGGGGAGAACAAGCAAACCTAGCTCCTGTCCTATAGAGCGTGTACTCTATTGAAGCTAAACACTAAAAAGACAGAACACAAGTAACTAAACTTGTATTTACTGCGGCACTAAGTCCCACCCAGCACGTTCCGGGAGGGGGAAACGGGCACCTGAGAGAACCCTGTCAGCAGTAGAGAAAATCTAAATAATTACTATGACTTTCTGTAGTATTTTAGTTTGAAAAGCCGATTTTTACCAGAAAGGTGCAGACTTTGCCTGAAGTATGTTTGCATTTTGTTATTTCTTGACGTATGTTGAACTGAGGTGAGTCTCAGTGATATCTGCACCTATGTAACAGGGCCATGAAATGGGGATCCTGCAGGAACGCTGGGGCTTCTAGGAAAATAACTCACTTCTGCTGGGCTCAGGCCGGCTGGGCAAGTCTAGGGAAGTGGGGTGGCGGTCACAGGGGCCTATCTATAGTGGGGCTGTGAGGAAGAAGGTACTAGGCCTGAGGAGCTCAACCCAGGGAAAGCTTTGACCCACACAGGGGTCACTGCTACAGGGTGGAGGCTGTTCCCCTAATCTATCCCCTCGGCCCCTGGAATAGAGGAAAGGCTGGATTTTTCACACAGAACATTTAACCAAGAAGAAAAAGGTGTCTGGCCCACTGCCAAGAGAGGCGAGCAGTGCCTGCTGGGAACTGCTGTACCTGGCCGTGTATCGAGAGACTTCAGGGACCAGGAAAGAGATGCCACAGCAGCTGGGCCCAGTGAGAATGCGCGGGATATGGGGTGTGGTGATCACATAACAGCAATGCCAGATAGAGCCTGTGAGACTCCCCCTGGCAATCAAGGGACTTGGCTGGAAGTCAGAGGTCCTGCATCAGTGGGAGCAGCTAACCAGCAAAAAGGAAGAACAAAACAAAACACAACAAAATTGCCTCTGTAGGCTGGTTGGTCCTAGGGAGATTTGGGTTACGTGTAAATGAACAAATGAATTGGCATGGCAGCTTGAGTCAGTTTGAAAGCTCAGTAGGTTTATGCATATTTTATTGATTTTATAATTCTAATACTAGTTGGAAACTGGAACTGCTTCTAATTTTTTTTAAAAAACTGCTTGTTTTGCAACAATGCTCTGATATTTTAGTCACAAACATCTAGCCAGGAGTGGTGGAGGATGCAGAAATGGTGAACACTGTCTTCCTTCTCATAGACAGATATTAGACAAATACCCATTGGAGTTTTTTCCTAAAATTTAGAAAGGTAGATATATTACATCGTGAAGGGCACAACGGGCAGCACAAGATCAAGAGTGTCTGCTGTCTGAAGTTTTCACAAATAAAACATAGCAGAGAAGCACCCAGGGGGACAGATTTTTCCCGTAGTATGAAAGGAATTAGTGTAGTCAATAGACAAGGAAGCTGTGTGGGAAATCCCCGAGTGCAGCATGGGGCTTTCACCCTTGGGGGGTTGAAAATACCAAAGATGACAGAATCCAGTAGTGAGATGGCGAAGTGGTATGTCAGGAGGGGGCTGGCACCTAACCCTTAGGCTGCCACTTGTTTTCATAGCGTACATATGATCTTTCCCATATAAATACACATTCTGTATTCTGTAGTGCTTAAGTAAATAAGGTAAAATTCCAAAGGTTCCTTCCTTTAACTACCATATAGATGAAGAACAGTGAAAAGCAGAATGTATAATGGAAATATTAGGCCAGGCATGGTGGTGGCTCATGCCTGTAATTCCAGTACTTTGGGAGGCCAGGGTGGGAGGATTATCTTGAGCCCAGGGTTCGAGGTCAGCCTGGGCAACATAGCGAGACTTTGTCTCTACGAGAAAAAAAAAAAAAGAAAAAGCTGGGTGTGGTACACAAGCCTGTAATCCCAGCTACTCTGAAGGCTGAGGCCTGAGGGATCGCCGAGCCCAGGAGGTTGAGGCTGTGGTGAGCAGTGATTGTACCACTGCACTCCAGTCTGGGTGAGAGGGAGACCTCGACTCAAAACAAAGAAAAAGAAAAAAAAGATTTATGTTCAAATTTCACTCCTTTTTCTTCCGTGATGCTGAATCCAATAAGCACATTTTCCTCGTCTGTAAAATGAGGATCCAATTTGGACTGTCTGTCCGAATTAAGACCGTTCAGGTGAGCCAACACATTTGGAAACCATGTAAACTGTAAAATGTTGTACCCATGAGAGGTACAACAGGCGGGCTGGACCTCTTGTGGGATTCTAGTCAGTAGTATGGAGGACTACACCACTGTTGAGCGCTCCTTGAGAACCAGAGTTTTAGTGACTCGGCTCCATTCCATAAGCCCACGGGTGCCAAGCCCGGTAATGGCCTGAGATTTCTGAGTCCTCAGTGTCCCAGACATCCCATCTAAACTTCTCGGTACAAGAAAGAAAAGAAACCAGAAATACAGCTTGATTTTAAATCAAAAGTTATGATTTTATTTTTAATCTTAATACACCAGGAAAAAATATTTTTTCTTAATGTCGTGAAATAAGCACTTGAAAATAACAATTCCAACATAGCTGTGACTTTGCTGTGTGAGGCTGATATGGGTGGGCTTTCATCTGAACACAGCTCTGGGGCCCCCTAAGCAGTCTTCCAGTGGCTTTTAACCTCCTGCCTGAACATGCCCAGAAGTTGCCCAGGCAACTTCTGTAGCCTCCTTGGTTTTCATCCACTGGGAGAAAAAGTCTCAGTGTCACCAAGCATTGGGAGGATAACAGCATTTAAAATATCAACTTTTCATTTCTGGCCCAAATAGGTTGCAAATGTGGCTTGACCCTGATTTAGGGGACCAGTTTCTTTAATTCAACCGGTTACTTTGAGAGGCGTTTACTGCCGTGCAGTGGTGAGGTTGGGCCCTTTTCCAGTGAGAGATATCTGACTACGAGACGTTGGCCTGCCTCATGTAAAATCAAAGTACCATTTCTGAGACTTCCCCAAACCTGCTCAAGACTGTGCCCCCACCATCCTTCTAACTGCTACAACAACTTTGGCAACACTTTCTTTAAAAAGTGTCATTCAGGAGTAAGGGAAGCCTGGGAATTGTCCGCCTCTCCTCTGTGAGCCCTGAATTTTCAAAGCATCTGAGAATGAGGAAAGTAACTTGATGATCCAACAGGCTCTAGAATATTCTTCAATGCTCTGTGTAGGTGTACCTAACTGGCCTCTTCCGCCACGAATTCTGCCATATGGCACACAGATATAACTGGAGTCTGTCACAACAACATTCAAGAAAGTGCTGTGACTTCACTGACACTAATTTTCTGTAGGTATTGGATACCAGCTTACAGAGGCTCATTGGCAAACTGGGACCTACCACTTCATGCTGATTGTCAGAAAATAGGGCAACATTGCTTTATCCACTCTCGTTTTAATAGTGTATACACCACGGGCCAAACGCTGTGGTGCGTTCTTGGCAAAATCTTTTCCTGATGGCAATGTGTCTGAGGCACAAAGAATTAGGGGTTGTATATAAGAGAGAGAAGAACGTCCTTAAAAAGATGTGGGAGACAATGACCGACAGCATGAACACAGGTTCTCTTGTTACCCTAAATTGACTGCAAGACATTTATTATCGAAAAACAAAGATTGGAAAAACACATTACATTTGACTACTGGAAAGTTATGAGCGCTCTCCTCATGAGATGCCAACATGGTGTTACTTTTCAGGATGGAAACTTTTTCAAGGAAATTAAGCGTCTAAAAGAGACAGACATGGATCATACGTATATCATTCAAAACTCTGAACTCTGGGAGGCAAGGTCTATTTGGTCACCATTCTCCTCAGGGCTATGCTGAATTTGCACTTGGCCAATTCAGCAACTTTATTAAAGAATCATTAACCAAACTGGGGGTGGGGGTTAAGCCCTCGGAATGTGCTGTAGCTACCTCAGCTTGTGACACATACAGTTTCTAAGCAGGAGCTATTCTATCAGAATGAAGAAAAGATACTAAGTAACCTGAGCATCTTCTCTCCCAGATAATTCAGCAGCCTGGAAATACATCCACGCTTCTGGAACATTCTACTCCATTGCTGCTGAACCCAGGTGCTCAGATGGGACAGGCTCTATCTTATGAAGATACATCTGATTAAAAAAAAAAAAAATTCCATGGGTCTCTTTCCTAGCAGTGTTCTCCTAGGTTCCTACTGTCTCTCCACTCAGCTCTACAAATCCCCACTCGTGAAGTTTCCAAGTCAGTCCAGGTACCTTAGTCTCTGTACTCGCCAGTCTCTACATAAGTAAAGTGAGGCGGAGAGGCGAGCAGCGCAAGAGGGATGCCAACATCCTCAATCCCCCCAGCACCGTGCATGTAATGGATTCTGTCTCGCCCTCCTATTCTTATAGTGGAGCATGATTAGAAGGATGGAAGTAGAGGACCAGAAATAACAACCTCCATCCATGGTTTTCATTTGGTACTTTGGCCTGGCATATGATGGAAGTAATAGTTACTCTTCTCTCGCAAGCAAAACTAGAAGATTCAGGTAAGCACCCCTGCTCTGTGAAGAGAGCACTTCTCACTAGAATTTCATTGCAAACCCTTAGACTTGGGTTGATGCTGAGACTAGTGTATGGATTCGTGCGTGTGTGAGAAATCAAGGATCTGGATAGTTTTTGTTTTTTGTTTTTGGTCCATGAATGAGTTTTTCTTTTTCACCGTACTAGGATTGGAATGCAGTGGAAAATCCTCAGTAGAAAGATTATCTATTGCAGCATAGTGGGGCAGCTATAAAAACTTGCCTGCCCAAGTTTTTCTGGAATGTTAACTGGCAGCAGGATTATCTATGTGGCAGTCAATTCTCTGGTAGGTTTAGATTTGTCATAGGCCAGTGATCCAGCCTCTTATCTTGATATAACTGAAGCAGTCAAACTGAGATGTTAAAAACAATGTACTGAACCTGTAATACCAGAATTTGTGTGTGTGTGTGTGTGTGTGTGTGTGTTTGTTTGTTTTTAAAATTCTGGCTTTTTTCCTCTCATGATAAACATAAAAAATGTCTTTGGATATATTTAGCTAATTTAAAAACTATTTATTAGACACTCAACCTGTAAACAAAAATTCGGAATTCTTTTTTACAAGTGAACATGAACATGAACCTAATGCCAATCTGAAAGTGTTTGGAAGCATCATTTAGTCTTTTCCAGGTTTCTGCTCATCTCCTTATTCTAACCTTCATCACAGGATCCCCAGTAAATCACAGAATTAAGTAATGAAATCAACCAGATGAGCCTCTAATGGGTCCTTCAATTAAATCAAGTCAACTGTTATGTGACCTTTTCCTCATTTTAATTATCCTGCTCATCTTGTTATATGGAAAAGGGGTTTATTGCACAGTATCATGGATTTGCAAAGCTCAAAATAATATTATTCGCACCCTAAAGTTCTACTAGTTGTTAGAGCAGGATGTACCTTTTCAGCCTATGTCAGTTTTTACCCAAATAATTATACATTCCTCCATCAACTATGGCTCATCTAGGAACAAGACATCATTGATCGTTCACAATAATTGAACACAGATCTAACAGCTTTCCTCCTCGGCACCGCCCCTCCAGCCCCGGTGCTTCCAGACATGACTTGGTTTGCATGGATTCTTTGTTCATTGCTCAAACCATTCACACAGAATGGAATAAAACTTTATTCTTTTTAAACTCCACACATAAACAAGATGCTGAAAAAGCTCTTGCCATTTCTGACAGAAGAGCAGAGCAGCTCTGTTTCATAAATGACAGCACAATTAAAGCTAAATAATATAAAAATAATTTGAAAAATCCCTTTTACTGTACACTCTCAAATAAAGCAAGAAAGATAAACAACAGTTTCTTTTTTTCTGCTAGCCAGAAAATGTGTTTCTATTCATTTGGGCTTTGAAGTTCAGTGTACCCCACATCTGTGTGCATGTATGTGTGGTGACGTGCGTATAATCTATGTGATGGAAGTAGCCCCTAATCTGTTCATCTATATGCCTAATCATTAAGCTACTTAACCAATTATAACACTATTATATCACATTGAACAACTTCACATAATTGCTTCTTTGAAATACTAGGAACATTGACACATTTATTTGGCTTGTAAAGGACTGAAATATTACAGTTAATATAACCTAGCTTGCTGTCTTTTTTTTTTTTTTTTTTAAAGAATATGGCTCTTAATAAATTTATTTTTAGTTCCAGAGCGAATGTCCCTTTTAAAAAATTTCTGAAGATGACTTGAAGCAGGATGGATATCTTCTGATTTAGCCAAAAATATGACAAGGATTATATCATTTAAAAAGTAAAGGATAAGTATCTATTTGGGGGGGAGGGGACCTTTGTCCTCAACTGTTTTCAGCCAAACTTGCCATGAAGTGTGTTTGTTGAAGCATCTTCACTCAGCCAGCAGAGGGCACTTTAAACACCTCTACATTGCCTGGGGAGCAAATGCAGATGATGTAGAAACACAGTGTTCATCCAGTTTCAGGAAGAGCCCTGCAGGTTTCTTTTTTGAAATTCACAAAAATATAGAAAATATGCACTGTGTTACAGGAAAGTCATGAGCGTGTGTGAAGTCCAATATAGAGGGAGTGTACTAATCGGCTATTGAATTGATCTCCAGCTCTCCTCTCTTCCTACTGACAGTGGTACCGGGCCGGGCCTTTTTACAGGTAGTACAAAACCCATTACCAAATCATTTGGTTGAGTTTTTATCGCTCCGATTCTGCATTTACTCTTCTGTCCAAAAGCCTAGGGCAACTGAACACAAGGACAATGCTTCATATCTCATTTAAGAGCAGAACTTACAGTTCAACGATCAGGAATGCTCTGGGGTGGGGCCACCCCCGTGGGACCTGTTTCCATCCTCCCAGGAGGAGCCGTGGGAAAGGACTGCACCCCCTTTGGTTTGGATAGACTCACTAAGCCCGAGGCTATGAGTGGCCAGCGGTCTTCTCTTAACTGAAGAAATATAGTTGCTCACATCTGTTTTCACAAGGATGATCACGACATCTTTTCTCATAGGGGCTACAACAGCGAACCTTTCTTTAAAAGGCTTCAATTTCTGCAAAAGTGTTATTGTTCTAGATACACCCTGTGTCTCTTGCATTTCTGTCTTTTCTATTGGCTTGAGTTTAGAGTCGATAAAGATTAGAAAGGATTGCGTGTGTGTGTGTCTCTGTGTGCTCGCACGGTTTTTAAAGTAAAATTCTTTCATCCGTAGAGAAATAGAACACTTAGTAAATTCACTTTTTCATCTAGTGTTAACAGCCTTTGTCTGCCTTCTGTTAGCCTCTGCCTTCGGCTCACTTCTGTTCTCCTTGGTCCTAGAGTTGACAGATAAAGAGGGAATGGGGTCTCCCAGCAGCTGTGCTTGGAGATGGAGATGCACTCAGTGAGTCCTCACCCTAAAAGGATCATAAACTTACTGGGTTAAGTCAGCCTAATTATCCCTAAGCTGCCTTGGGTTTTGTGTTTGCTCGTGTGTTTTGTTTTGTTTTAGCTGCACCATATGTGATTCCTTGTGCCTTTTTCTTTTGTCTATTGTTTTTCTTGATGACCCTGAGCTATGGCTTCCTCCTCAGTTCCGACACTATTCAGCCTTCGTTGTTTTCCTCATTTTGCCGATGTAGGCCTCAAAGAAGAAATGGCAGAAGAGCACAAGGTAGCTGAGGTACATGAGTGAGGACCAGAAGATGTTCTGAAAGTGAGAGTGACACTGGTCATGCTGCATCCAGTAGAAGACCAGGTAGTTGATGACACAGCCCATCAGCATCTGTGTGATCTGGGACAAGGTGATCAACATGGCAAACTTCCGGGAGACTCGGAAACCTGCCGCCCGCAAGGCATAGTAAGAGTACATCACGGCGTGCACGCCATAGTTCATGGTCATGAACCAACCTCCCCCGGCAATCATGTCTTTGTAGGAGTACCAGGAGTACAGGAGCACAGTGATGTGGTGGTACCAGTGCAGGAAGATCAGCTTCTGCTTCCTCAGAATAATGAATATCGTGTCTCCTGGAAGACAAAGCAGAGGAAGGGTGTACATGAGCCCCTGGACCGTGAAATGACAGCCACTTACAGTTTTACAGGACAGTCAGGACTGGAGAGGCAGGCGGACTGGATTAGGATTCGGGACTGCACTGGTATTTGCTAGTTCTGGGACGCTGGGCAGGTTACTATCCTGCTACTTTCTAGTTTCCTCATCTATAAAGTGGAGAGAATGAAGAAGAATAGTTTGGAATTCTCTGACAACTGAGTAGCATAATCAACATGCCCTCTTCACACAGGGCAGGCAATCAACAAATGTTTCTTTTGAGGTAATTTACACAAGATCCATTAATTATTGATCTGGAAGGGGCATCATGTTGCCTGATTCTCAACTCAACCATACATTTTAGGAAATATCACCTGGAGGGGACAGGTGACTTTTCAATCAAAAGAAATGACTGGAACTCAAGTACCCAGTAAAATGTTCATAGTCCTCTCTAGAGTGCTAAAACCATAACTTTTCTTTCATCTATGACAAAAGGTATCCCTTAAACATACATCTTTGTAAATTAGGAAGCCTTACCAAATGTCATAGAAAGGTAAAACTTAAAGGGCAGTAACAGAAAAAGGGAGAACAAAAGCCATCTTCTGTACACATTTGCTAACAAGAGTAGTGGGAATACTTCATACCAATGAATCAAGTGAGAAGAAAACTAAAAGCGAAAGTTTTAATTTTGTGGAATTAACTGTGAAAAAGCATTCCAGTGTCCATCAAACATTTTTCTAACAATATCCCTTTGAAGAAAAAGACCACTGTTTCTGAGGTAGGAATTTATATTACAAAAACTAAATTATACTCAGATAGGTGATAGGTAGATACTAGGCATCTATAATGATTCTCTGAATGTCTAGGGATTCTGAAAAATATACTTAAGAGGATTTATGGAAATGTCAACTTGGATGAAGAATAAGCCCAGTAAAAAATACAACCAGGATGGGTGCAGTGGCTCATGCCTGTAATCCCAGCATTTTGGGAGGCCGAGGCAGGAGGATTGTTTGAGCCTAGAAGTTTGAGACCAGCTTGGGCAACATGGTGAGACCTCGTCCCTACAAAAAAATTTTTGTAGGGGAGCCTGAGACAGAAGGATCACCTGAGTCCAGGAGGTCGAAGCTGCAGGGAGCCATGATCGTGACACTGCGTTCCAGCCTGGGTGACAGAGTAAGACTCCAACTCAAAAAACAAACAAACAAGAAAACCAACCAAGTCCATTAACAAGAAAATACCGGAACTGACACCAGGATGTGGGACAGAAACAGGTGTATGCAGGTAAAGGCTTCTTTCTTTCTCCTATCTTTATGGTTCTCAGACATGGGAAAAACCATCCTTCATCACCTTTGGTGTACTCAAACTTTTTTCTCTATAACAAGAACTAGGAGGTTCTTCTCATTCTGAAATTTGATTAAGCACAAAGAGAACTAGTACTTTATCCCGTCTCATCCCTCACATATTTCATGGATGGCCTGGACCGCTCAGCACTAGGCAAGGTCAAAGAACACTGGGCCATGGAAAGACGTGGTTCTGATGGCCATGGCTGGAATAACACAGGCGGCGCCCCATTCCATTTGTCAGGAGCTGTGAGTTTATTTCCCCACTGAATTGTTAAGTGTTACTTCTTCATTACTTGTTTAGAACAGAAAAGGAAAGTTGACAGTTGCTATACTTCTGAACCTATTATAAAATTTTCATTGAAGTCCTCTTCTCTCCTGTAAAATGCCCCATTTTTATGACATCTATAAATGTCAGGCAGGCTGATGGTGACAGATGGTGATGGTTACTCTGTGTGTATAGCTAAAGGACAAAACTGGTGTCAGGAGACCTGGGGTCTACTTCTTAGTGTTAAACTGTGCTCTTTCCGCATGCCGGTCAGAGATCCACTATTTCTGTGTAAGCACTCCTCTGTGTCTCCCTTTCTTTCACTATAATGTCGTCTACATTTGTTCACAGTGGAAAGAAGATAGATGGCCAAAAGACTGCATATTAAAAACACATTTAGTCATCCATAATTGAGAAGATGTTTTTTATGAGTCTCTGAACATTAACTAAAATATAGATCCCACACAATACCCAAACATACTGTAATAAAAGTTATTTGCCATAAAGTAATAAGCATCTCAAACTCTCTAATTCTTTGGATTTAATTTAACTCTATCATCACTTTTACATTAGAATTTTATTGTATAAAGATGATGACGGTCAGGTGCAGTGGCTCATGCCTGTCATCCCAGCACTTTGGGAGGCCAAGGCAGGAGGATTGCTTGAGGCCAGGAGTTTGAGATCAGCCTGGGCAACATAGTGAGACCTTGTCTCTACAAAAAAAGAAAAAGAAAAAAATTAGCTAGGCACAGTGGCATGCATCTGTAGTCCCAACTACTCAGGTGGCTGAAGTAGAAAGATCACTTAAGCCTAAGAGGTTGAGGCTGCGGTGAGCTGTGATCGTGCCAAAGCACTCTAACCTGGTTGACAGAGTAAGCCCCCAGCTGAAAATAAAAAGAGAAAAGAATGATGAAGATAATCCACATTAGAATGGGCTAGTGTGGACTGGAAAGTGGCACCTACAGTTTTGGAGTTGAGTTGTTTTGTGTATTTCCTGTCTGGAGGTGAGGGTGGGGGTTTCTCAGGCTTGATCTGAGACACACTAGGTGTTTCTAGTTGGGGAAGGTAGTGGGGTGGAGGGGTAAGGACAGGCCTTGAAATCTTGGTAAGAAAATGAATTTGAATTCACTTAAGAATTGGTTTCAGAATATGGCAAATGGAGTAGTGAAGATAAGTGTCTCCCAATAATGGCTCTGGAGCCTGTCAGGAGCACCATCCAAAGCCAAATTAAGGTGACCATTCCCAAGATCACTGACCCAAAGAATTTTCCCTTGGGAAAGGAAAAACAAGTGGGGTTCCAAAAGACCCAAACAACACTTCTTTCAGTCTTCGATAGCATAGTGGAGACGTATCATGCATGCCACATTGGCAGGTACAAATTAGTTTTCCTCTGGGGAAATCACATAATGTCACATTTAATTTGTCATGCACCCAAGTCATGCCAAGTCGTGGTATTTACAGCCTTTCCAGAAGCTACAGAGTGACCCAGAAATATAAACTATCCTAGGGACTGTGTATTTGACGTTGGCCAACCAATCTTTCTTGGCCCAGCGTCCTACTGGCAACATGGAAAGGATGCTGGCCAAGTGAAAACAATGGGACTTTTGGCTCTTGAATGTTTCAGTCATGTTACCTAATTTAGCTACCACCTGGCTCATGTTCTCTCTACCATAATCTCTCTAATCTCTGGTCCAGCTATTTCCTGTCAAGAGACAGTTGGCAGACAGAGCATGGTGCTTCTTCTATCTAAGGGTTCCCTCGGAAATGACACCTTCCACGTGTGTACCCCAAGTGCAGATCTCTGTGCAGTGATGGGGAAGCATTTAGAAACTCCCAGGGAACTCTCGGCTATCAACAGAGACAGAGCGCCTGCTCTGTGCATGTGGCTTGTCACAGATGGCTGAGTCCCTCTTCGCAGTGCTAGCTGGACAGCTGCTGAGTCAGAGCTTCAAAAACAATGACACGCTCAGCGGAGCAAGGGCTGAGGCTCAGGGCAGATGTTTCCAAGTTTTAACAAAACCAAATCTCAGCAGGTTTTAATATAATCCAAATAGTAGGTGCTCAGTGGTTTGGCACACAAAGCAGGCTGGTGACTCTCTTCTTCTCGACTTGTTCTAGTAGATTCTAACCCTACAAATCAGTTGAAATGCACTCACTGTTTTCTGCAGAAACAGAAAGCTCTTCTTGCTATTTATTAGGGGTTTCACTAAGGAGGAATTAGTGTTGACTGGGTCGACTTGCAGTTGGGGAAGTTGCAAAAGTTCTGGAGACAGATGGTGTGATAGTTGCACAGCAATGTGAATATTATATATATTTTACTACAATAAAAAAAAGGACTTAATGGAAACTGCAGACATGTGAGTTTGGGGAGGAGGTACAGTTTTAGTATTGAACACAGAAAAACTACTCTCTTTTCTCACAAGATCTTTTCCATTTGGTGCTGAGAAGGGAGCCTGGTATCTTAGAATACCCAAAGGCAAGACTTGGGAATGAAAATCAAGAAGAATTCTAAATAATCCAAATGGGGAAATCTTTCTTAATTAAATAGTAGAGACAAGGTTTTCTAATTTCTGGATAGAAAATCTAGAAGTTTTTTTCCACCCCAAAATCTGGGTAGGAATTTAACTTCCAAAATGATAATAATAAAAAAGGCATCCACATCAACATGCTCACTTAAAAAGGGAGAGGGACTGGCTATCTCAGAGACAGCTGCACTGATTTTTGGATATTTTGACTCAACAGGTTACTTCAGAAAGGCTCTTGTCAACAGAGCGCCAGAATATTTGAAGGACAATATTTTGTATTTGAAAATTTAACTGCAGGCCAGGCACGGTGGCTCAGCCTGTAATCCCAGCACTTTGGAAGGCCAAGGTGAGTGGATTGCCTGAGCCTGCAGGTTTGAGACCAGTCCGGGCAACTTGGCGAGACCTTGATTCTACGATAAATCAAAAATTAGCTGGGTGTGGTAGTACGTGCCTGTAGTTTTGGCTACTTGGAAGGCTAGGGCAGAAGGATGACCGGAGCCCAGTAGGTCGATGCTGGGGGTGACTGTGAGCGTGCCACTGCACTCCAGCCTGGGCTACGCAGTGAGACTCCGACTCAAAAAAAAAAAAAAATTAAAGTATCTGAAACTATATTAAGAATATGTGTCATTAATTGGCTTCATTCAAGAACAATGTCAAGTTTAAGATATTGTTTTTTTCCTAATACTTCCATCCCATATTATAACTGCAGAGGGATGGATTATTGGAAAATCCGCAAACTACTACAAATGACTGTGGTGAACAAGGCCTCTTCAGGAAAGGGGATTGTGTTGCCAGCAGCATGCTGCAAGTGGAAGATTTGAGTGTGGCTCCTTCTGGGCTCAAGGGTAAAGACTGTGTACAGTTATAATGTCTGCTTGGGGATGAGGGGTGTGGAATATTCAGGCCTGGATTAGATTCAGTTGGGTGCTAATAGCACCATCAGGACCCACACAACCAAGGAGGATGAGAGCAAGAACACCTTTGGGTGCTGTATGACTCGTTCTTCTCCAAGAATCCTCACTCTGTCCACCATCCCAAAACTTTGATTTCAATCCCGAGTAGAAGTCAAGAGGACAGAGAGCATAGGTATAGTCATGTCATTGAAGGCAACTGACACGATGACTAGGTGGCACTGTAACAAATTATTCTTCCAGAAGGTAGAAAGAACTATTCTTAATCTCAAGTCACTCCAAAACAGCTGGAGAAAACTCAGAACACAACACAGACAATTGGCCGCTGCAGGGAAAAGGCATTTCTAGAAGGAAAGACCGAATTTGCAGCTATACACTCTGAGACTTAAAGGCCAGAAGTACCACACCATTTCTGATTTATTATTATTATTTTTTCAATTTTGTAAAAGTAGTAAAAGGTAAAAATTGTGAAAGTGTTCAGAAGTGGCATGGAGGGGAAATCACATGGTTCATGTACTTACTACATGTATATAGTTGTAGTAAGACCTTTGTCAAAAAAGATGGGGACTTAATAGGGATATTTGTACAACATAAAAGAAAAGTAGGAGCTAGGATATTTTCAACTTGAATAATTCTCAAACTCTAATAATGTATTATTATTATTTTTTTGCTTTTTGTTTTTGAGTTGGAGTCTCACTCTGTCGCCCAGACTGGAGTGCAGTGGCCACTCCCAGCCACTGCAGCCTCGACCTGCTGGGCTCCGGCGATCCTTCCGCCTCAGCCTTCCGAGTAGCTGGAACTACAGGCGTGCTCTACCACGCCCGGCATGTATTATTATTATTTTTTGGAGTCGATGTCTCACTCTGTCACCCAGGCTGGAGCACAGTGGCATGCTCATGGCCACCATAGCCTCGATCTTCTGGACTTAGGTGATCCTTCCACCTCAACCTTCCAAGTAGCTGGAATTACAGGTGCATGCTACCACACCCAGCTAATTTTTTTATTTATTGTAGAGACAAGGTCTTGTCAAGTTGCCTAGGCTGGTCTCGAACCCCTGGACTCAGGCAATCCTCTTGCCTCCACCTCCCAAAGTGCTGGGATTACAGGTGTGAGCCACTGTGCCTGGCCAATACATACAATTGTTAATTCCAGCTAAAAAAAATTAAATCCATAGGGAGACCAGGTCTCCTCTAAGAATATGTGCCAGTTGGTGAGATGGTGGCTAACATTACTCATGCATGCACTCAGAGAGCTTATTGTCACCAGCAGATACCTTTCTCTGGCAATAAAGACATTTTTCTGGAGAATGGTACCCATTATTAAATCCTTGCCACTTAATTTTTCACTGTTTTTGCTAACCTATGCCATACTTATAATCAAGACTGTTAAAGAATTGAAGGAAAAAACCATAGAAATCCACTAATATAGCTAGTATTTTCTATTAATTTCTAGAAGGTGAACTACATTCTCTTTTTCTAAAGCCAGTCTCATATTGATGATTAAAATCAAACAATACCAGAGACCTATCCTTGTTAATGAGAACATAGAGATACCCCCGTGAAAAACTTCATCTCCTAATCTGAGTCCTAACTCTGGAGGTGAAAATAGGCCCAGTTATGGGACTTCGAAATAGCTGTTTTTGCTCCTTTCCCCATATTTCAATATTAGACTAATGGGCTCTAGACCGGAACTGTGCAAATTTTGTAAACCCCAGAAAGTATCTTTTTTTTTTGAGTCAGAATCTGACTCTGTTGCCCAGGCTGGAGTGCAGTGGCACACTCGTGGCCACCGCAGTCTCAACCTGCTGGGCTCAGGCGATCCTTCCTCCTCAGCCTTCCAAGTAGCTGGAACTACAAGCGTGTGCCACCACGCCCAGCTAATTTTTTTATTTATTGTAGAGATGAGGTCTCACCAAGTTGCCCAGGCTGATCTCTAACCTATGGGCTCAGGCAATCCTCTCACCTTGGCCTCCCAAAGTGCTGGGATTAAAAGCATGAGCCACCGTGCCCAGCCAAGTGTATTTTTAGTATTGCAAATCAGTATGTTCTATGTAAACTATTTTGTTCTTAATATACACAATCTAAAAATATTTAAAAGATGAGGGGAGAGAGAAATAGAAACTTGTCCAAAACAAATTCCCCAGCACTTTGGGAGCCTGAGATGAGAGTATTGCTTGAGGCCGGGAGTTTGAGACCAGCCTGGGTAACATAAGCAAGACTCTGTACAAAATAGAAAAAAAATTAGCCGGGCATGGTGGCACTTACCCGTAGTCCCAGTTACTTGGGAGGCTAAAGGCAGGAAAGGGTAGCCTGAGTCCAGTAGGTCGAAGCTGCAGTGAGCTGTGACTGCACCGCTGAATGACAGTGAGACCTCCACTCAAAAACAAAACAAAACACATCTCAAACCCATTTATTGTAACTTTCCTACAACCAGCAAAATAGGACCTTGACATTGTCTCTGTTCCCTCTTAATAAATATTGTAGATGTGTAGCTACAAAGAGGGGAGAGAAAATGGAAGGAGAGAAGACACTCACCTAGTTCGGGTGCTTTGCTTAGCACAAATGCATACGCCCAGAATTTGCTGACAGGTCCATTGTAAAAACTCTGGTCACAAACGGACTGCTTCAGGCCTTTGGTCATCAACATGTACACCATATAAGCACCAGTTCGAAGAGCACCGAATATACTTCACAACGAAAAAAGAAAAGAAACAACACTTAGGAAAATCTGTTCACTTCTCACGTGAACCATGCTTAGAAGACTAGTTGCCCAGTGGCAACTAGAACCACAGGCACAGAAGAACCATAATAATTTGCATTCACTTGGAAGCATCCTAAAATGCTCTAGAAACAAGAGCTAACAAAGCTTTTTAAGCACTTTACTGCGAAACCAGACATACCACCATTCACTCTTCATCAATGTTCCAAGAGAGGCCATGGAAAAGGAGTCCAGAGCTCAGAAGGGCTCTGGGGGCTTTGTGTTTCAGCCTGAGAACTATTCCTTGGGGAGGGGATGGGTGGGGCTAAAACTCTTGGAAGTATCTCAGTTTAGTCTAAGCCCAGTCCTGCTCCAAGCCCCACTGGCCATACTACTCCCCGAACACCCGCGTATCTCTTTAAGCCAGCTCTTCCTCTACCTCTGGACTGGCCTTATCGACCCAGGCCTTTTCGGCCACTTCTTGGATTTCTGCAGCAGGTTCCAAACCACTGTCCTTGGCGATCCCTTTCCACTTTCAGATCCATCTTTCTCACAGGAGCCAGAAGGAGACTCTGGCAAAACTTGGCTCTACTGTTGCCTCCTCCAGGAAGCCCACCCAGGCAGAGAGAAGTGCCCACTCCCTGAGCTCTCCATCACTGTGTATTAACAACTGCTCTTTTATTCCCTGCCATGTGTTTGTCTCCACACAGACACAGGTGCTCAATAAACATTGTTGAAAAAAGTGGTGGCTGGGCATGGGTGGCTCACACCTATAATCTCAGCACTTGGGGAGGATGATTTGAGCACAGGAGTTTAAGATCAGCCTAAGCAACACAGAGAGAACTTGTATCCTTGTGAGTGTGTGTGTATGTGTGTGTGAGTGTGTGTGTGTGTGTGTGTGTGTGTGTGTGTGTGTGAGACAGAGAGAGAGAGAGAGAGAGAGAGAAACGAAAGATTGTTGGGAGTATGAAAAAAAGGAAACTTGCAGCGTGAAAGGATCTGGCAGCCTGAATGAGCAGCCTCCAGGAGGGAGTAAGTAAACCCTCTCAATCCATATCCCAGAGTAAGCAACCATGCCTGGGACTGAAAAGACAGTTGCTGACCACATGGGGAAAATGTACCCGCTCATCCTTTTTCCGCTCCAAAGGATGGCATCTTCTAGGAATCAGATCAAAGACAAAGGAGTGAACAACGGTTGATGAACTGAATGGGAAGTGGATGCACTGTTTTTTATTTAAAATGTCTTCAAGTTGCTTTAGGACAAATCATTCTGCTAAGCTATCCTGTCCGCAAAACATGCATCTAGAATCAAGGTAAAAAAGTTGAATTCCTGACAACCGTCTCTAAGTTGGGGTTTGATGCATAGCTTCTCCAAGGGCATAAAGACTACAACAAATGGCCTTACTCCTTCCAGTGCGTGAAATGATCCTGTATAGAATTACTGTCATTTTACAGATGTAGGCCTTGTTTAATCCTTCAGTGGCTTCCCTCTGTACTTAGAATGAAGCCCTCAACTCCATACCAGGACCTACAAAGTCTCCCTCTCTCCATTCTCCACCCTCGCCACCTGGCATTTTCTTCCCACTCACTGTGAGCTAAAGATTCCAATATTTTCAGTTTTCTGCTTCAGGACCTCTGCATATGCTTTGTCCTCTGCTTCCCCATGCATTCCAAAACTGGCTTCTCGTCACTTTCTTATCTCAAAGAAATGTCTCCTTCTAGTGGAATGACCTGTATTTACAGTCAATTAAGTGTCTTAATTTGGGGATGCAGAGTTGGATTTCATTAGTAAGTCAAGCCATGGAGATTTTTCTATCTGAAAATTTTTTTTCTGCTTTGTCTTTACCTCACCAGATGATGGCTACATTTCAATATGAAAAATTGCCACCATCACCCAATTAATAAGGCACTGCACCTTGGACACTGATTCTTTTCTATAGAAGGTAATATGCATGTGGCCTTTCCATTGAACATATGTAGCAGACAATGCTGATTGCCTATTCAAGAGCCAAGTACCTTCGTCCTTCTCCGTACTAAGAAAATCCTGATTTTGTTCAGGTTCTTCTAACTTTTATTTTCTGAGTCGAGGTCTCACTCTGTAGCCCAGGCTGGAGTGCGGTGGCATGATCACAGCTTACTGCAGCCTTGATCTCCTGGGCTCAGGCAATCCTTCTGCCTCAGTCTCCTGAGTAGCTGAGACTACAGATAAGTGTCACCATGCCTGGCTTATTTTTTCTTTAAAAAAAATTTTTTTTTGTAGAGATGAGGTCTTGCTATGTTGTCCAGGCTGATCTGGAACTCCTGGGCTCAAACAATCCTCCTGGCTCGGGCTCCCAAAGTGCTGGGACTAGAGGTGTGAGCCACCATGCCTAGCCAGATTCTTCCAACTTTGACCTTATCTCTAATTTGGGAGTAAATCTTAACTCTCTAAGCCACTTTTAGTAATCCCATTTTCCTAACCAGTGTTTGTAGGGTGGGCATGGGACAGGTATGTGACCCAATTCTAGCCAATGTGATATGCCAAGGGCTGCTGGGAGTTTGGGGGAGATTTCCTTGCCCTATAACATGTACTTTCTGGAAACTCAGTACTCGTCTTGCAACCATGAACACCTCCCTTGAAAAAAAGCCATCTCAGAGGATGGCAAAGTAGTTTAAGATGTGACTGAGCTGCTGAATGAATCCATCTTTTTGAGATAGTAAATCTTCCTTACTGTACAAGCCTTTTAGAGTTTTGGTTTCTATTCCTTGCAGCCCAAAGCATTCCAGTAGACACAACACACAAAATCTGACTTTCAGCAGGCTTTTGAAAGCTAGTTAACATTTTGTGCAGAAGTTCCTTCTGTGGCTATAAAATGCACCTAGTCATAGAGACTGCTGGTGAACTACTCATTACATCAGTTTTCTGCTTTTCATATGCCAGTGGGGGAGATGTCAATGACTTTTGTACAAA
Source organism: Tarsius wallacei (assembly GCA_963574415.1). Taxonomy (NCBI): domain Eukaryota; kingdom Metazoa; phylum Chordata; class Mammalia; order Primates; family Tarsiidae; genus Tarsius; species Tarsius wallacei. The sequence goes on from CAUYQG010253916.1 coordinate 32,725, forward strand.
CCAAGAGCAAGAGAACACTCAAATGATTTCAAATTGTATCACTCTTTGTTCATTAGCCCCACGTCAATGATTTTTGGGGACCATTCAAGCGTATTCTGTAAAGCATCCCCTCCCCCACAACTTCAGCCTACCATATCCAGAAATCACACAGTCTAAAATCCTTCCTCTACAACTGTGCTGCTAGACTATGTGCTTTGCACATGATCAAAGTAGATCCAAAGAAAGTGCCTTTGAAATAGTTACTTTCCTTTCTTTTCCCGGGCCTTAAAAATCCCAAGGCATTTTATAAACTGATGATGTCGTTTCACTATGTAGTTCCATTATACAGTTTACTCCCAAATTCTAAGATATTACCTCAATTTAATTTGTTCTCATTAAATGGTTATTGGCATAGTTTTAGCTGCTGGGGTGAAAAATCAATAAGCTAACTATAGGTAGTGGTCCTGGAAGGTTTCTGAAGAAGTGGCATTTGCATCAGGGGCAAATAGGTAGCTTCAAGGTTGAGGACCACGGGTATAGAAAGGTCATTTCAGAGCATTTTAGAATGAAAGGTTTTGATATCATGGTGATCCACAATATTGCTGACAACAAGTGTATAGCTCATATTATTGTCCCATATCTGGACATAAGCCTCATTCCCTAAGCTCTGAACAATAAGGCTAACTCAGAACAGAGGACAGTGGCACTTTTCAGGGAAACCGTCAGTGCCAGCCATTGGGCCCATGTGTCTGTGGGCAAAGGCGCATTGTTGGGATGTGACAATGCCATGGCTGGGGAGCCCTGGGTGACTGCTGGGCCAATGCGATGAATGTCATTTGTGAGAAGCCACGAGCTTGGGCCTAGCACATTTTACCCACTAAACACTTTGGACCTAGGGGGCTTTTACCCTAACAGTGTCACACACACTGTGACACTTTGCCAAAATAAACTTTAAGGCAAGGAGACTTTTTTTTTGCTCCCTAAGTTGAGAGGCAGAGCAATGCAGCAAGGAAATAGGTAGCTTATGTTCTGCTACCCCAGTCCTTGCTAATCAATATTGGTACTCTTTCTGGCCATCCCCAGACACTGTTTCCAAGTTCTCAAACACTCTAAGCCACTGCTAGAAACTCAGAGTTGCAAAAGGAAACTTTTGTATGCTAGGCTCCACTCACAACCTGATCACTTCATAGTTTCATGACTGGGCAAGTTACTTCAAGTGATTTTTTTCACCTGAAATGAAGATAATAATATCTAACATGTATAGCAACATAAGTAAAGTATTTAGTTAGACTCAAGCCTCTGATATATAGGTGCTCAATAAAGTTTTTATCATATTCTTATTCTATTAATATTTGTGTTATTACTGCTTGCTTTGTTATGTTTAACCTTCAAAGCTGAAAATTACCTTTCTTTGTCTCATCTCATTTTTATCAGGTAAGAGAGGTTAAGGTTAACGAACCCTAAGTGAAAGTCGAGAAAACTGATTAACAGCAGATTAAATTTGCCACGATTGACTGTTCTTATTACTATGAGAACTTCCACTTGTCTAAATTCTTCCCGCAGCAATGCTGGGTTTATTCCCAATGGGTAGACAGGGTCCAGGCTCCCCTGTGATGCACTCACCCTAACCCTAACCCTAACCCCTAATCCTAATCTAACACTTGGTCTCTCATTTCGCATCCGACTTGGCAGCTGCCTCCCCGTCACTGGGAGACATCACTGGTCTTTTTTATAAAGAAACATTCTGCAATGTGTGGTAATTTGAGAGGCCAAGATGGGAGGATCGCTTGAGCCCAGGAGCTGGAAACCAGCCTGAGCAACATAGCTCAGTTTGGTGTTACTGATAATACCTTTTGGTAGCCAGCACCAGGAAATGCAGACCATTAATGCTGCTGTAACTTGAGTTCTATACAATGCTCTGTCAGTCATGTAGTCAATGTATAGGTACCAGCAACCCCAAACTTATAAAAACAGACTGTGAAACCTAAGGGGCAAGCAGACCAGTTCTAGATATGCCGGGGGCCAGGTTCTGCTCCCTGGATTCTGAATTCAGAAATAAACTTCTTTCTGCCAGTTCCCTGTCTCTCGATTTATTGGTTTTGAGAAATAGCAGCCGAGCTTTTACTCGGACTGTAACAATAGTTTTTCTGATAATGTACTTCCTTTACTAAAAATTCAGAGTGTATAACTTCACTTTACCTTTTACTATTGTGTAATCATTTCTAGGTTTGAGTCATTTATCTTGGTTGAAATCTTTAATCAGATACCTCCATTAGAAAATCTGAAAATCTGCCAAATACCTTTAAGATTAAAAAACATGAGGCAAAAGTTACACATTACATATATCATAATTAAAAAATGTACATTTTGACCTAGTAATTCCCACTGCTCGAATATATTTAAGACATACTTGCAAAAGTATACCAAGGTATGTGTTTTACAATATCAAAAAGATGGTTAGAACATAACCTAGATGTTCACTGACATAAGAATGGGCAAATAAATTACAATTTACCCAACTCAGCCATAAAATGTACTGGGTAGTTCTGCATTAGGCACTGACACGGAATGACAACAAGACATGTGTTTAAGTGAAAACTACAAGGAGCAGGATAGCCCATCTGGTATGATCCAAGTTGTGTACATTTTTAAAAGGTTATGCTACGTGTACTGTGATTATCCTAAAAATATAGAGAAAACCCTTCAAATTTCTAACAATGATTACTACCATATTAGAATTGTATTTGATCAGTGTATTACGTCCTTTCAAAAGCTATTAGGAAATTAATTTTAAATGCTCATGTCTAATATTTATAATGTCTCTCTCATTTTCAGATGATATCTGGTGTCGATCCTTGGGATTCTTTACGTTAAAAGTCTGAATGTTACTTAGACATCAGTTCCTTTTTCAGAGATCTGACATGCTAAATGGAGTTCTTAGTTTAGAGGGGAATCAGACAACAACCACATACACACACAAAACCAGAATGGAAATAATGAATAATTTAAAACCAAAATAAATAAGAAAGTACTAGATATAAAAGCTGAACCTAATTTAGAGTAGGATGAAGAAGATAGATAAGGCCTCCATGGAGAAATAACATTTAAGCCCTGAAGCATAAAGTAATTTCCACTGCATTTTGTGTAATGGTACCTATAAATGACTGTTAAATATTTATCGGATGATGATATTCATAGACTCCTAGACTAATTAAATGTTACATGCTGCAATGCAAACCATATCCATACTGAAGGCTTCATGGAAGAAGCAGTAAGGAAAGTCTTACAGCACACAGAAGCTGTCTTAGTGGATAACATAAACCCTTGAGAGACAGAGGCGGATGTGCACTCTCTGACTCCTGCTTCCAGTCACCACCAGTGCCCTTGACAAGTAAGACAATTTCCTGGATACTCCGATCAAAAGTTTGAGAGGATGGGCTGGTTTTGATTCCCTCTCTTATGTATCAATTTCTTTCTTTTCTTATGAGTCGGAGTCTCACTCTGTCATCCAGGCTGGAGTGCAGTAGCACGCTCACGGCTACTGTAGCCTTGACCTGCTGGGCTCAGGCGAACTTTCCACCTCAGCCTTCCAAGTAGCTGGAACCACAGGCCCGTGCCATCACGCCCAGCTAATTTTTTGATGTATCGTAGAGACAAGGTCTCACCAAGTTGCCTAGGCTGGTCTCGAACCTGTGGGCTCAGGCAATCCTCTCACCTCCGCCTCCCAAAGTGCTATGATTGCAGGCGTGAGCCACAGTGCTCTGCTTCTTTCCTTAACTGTAAGTCTAAGCATTTTTTTCCAGTAAAAAAAGAAAGTTTTAATGATTTGAATGCTATGTAGATAATAATGTCTTCGCTTTTAAGAGATGCGACGTGCTAGATGTTGCCAAGAACCCTCCCTACCTCTGGAATGTGCCACTGAGAAATCACATACTTGCTCCAGGTACCTGGCAAGGTGGGCAAGGCAAAGAAATGCTTTGCCAAGTTTGAAAAACTAACCTAATAAAAACCAGCCCAGTGGAGGGAGGAGTGAGCAGGGGCAGAGATCTTAAAAATAATGAAGAGAGCATTGGTACCATGATGGATCTCAATTAGTATTTCCCAAAAGAAAGATAATGTCTGGCCACAGAATTTAACATTTTACTTTGAGATTGTAAAACGAGCAGGACTGTACGTGACTTGAGTTACTATTAAGCTTTAGTTTAAGATCTAGGGGTTTCATCTCCTTGGCACTTCTGGTAGCCTCACCCATTAGGACCAGAGTGAAAGCTGGCTGATGCCTCACCACCCTGACTCTCGGACTGAACAGCGGAAGCTTCAGTTCTGGCTGTTAAGCATTTAACTCTGTACACACATTGTGCTAGATGCTGTCATGGTATTTCACACTTAAAGAACTTTACTGAGCTCCCAGATTATGAAATTTGATTCTCAGCACCACTTCATGGGGCGCCATTATCCCTGTTTTACAGACAAACAGGCACAGAGAGGGCAGGGGACTGGTCCAAGGTCTCAAGATACTAAGCAGCAGAATCTCTAGTCCACAGCTCTGCTCAGCTGCTCTGCCTTTTCCCTGAGAGCTGATTCTGAAAACTTTCTCACCAGGCTTTCATGTAGGAGAGTGGTTCTCAGCCTGCCTGGAAACTACAACCACCTGGAAGCACCAAAACAATTCCAACACCTGAGACCCATCTCGTAACAACTGTCTCAGGATCCTGAACTTGGAGCACCCATGGGTCTTATCTCTGGATTCCGGACACCCTGGAGACTTCATGTGGCCAAGATGCTTTCCTGTCAGTCTTCCCTCTACGGCCCTACTCCAAGAACCTGGAGTGAAGCTGCTCAGATAACTGATGGACAAAGTTGCCTATCTCTGCCTAACTGCTGCCCCGAATGAGAACCATTCCCCTGAATTTTAAGCCTCAAGAGTTCTGCTACATTTTGAAGAAGTCACGTCTTTAGATGGTGTCTTTCTTCCTTTGCCTTATCTTCTTCCCTTGGCCACTCAGGAGATGCCCTCTAATGCATTCCTATGGAGGCTTGGCCAGTCCAAAGGATTGACATTCAGCTATTTACAGAAAGAACAGTGTGCTCGTTTATAGACTTTCGAAATGGGAACGAAGAGATTAAGTACTACCATTAGTGACCCCAAAGCAGAAAATTAAAATGAGCTTGGTGAACTAAAAACAACCTGAAATAAATTTAAACATAGTGAAGATTAATGTTGAAGCTCCCCTCCCCTGCAAAAAAAAAAAAAACTCATCACCTTCAGAAAAATGGTTAACCATCTGTATCTACAGAAAACTTTGTTCCTTTGAGAAAACTATTAATCTCTTTTGGAATATGACCAGATTACAAGGACAGTGACGATTCCAGTGCAAAGACAACAGCAGTGTTCCATTAACTCCATCTCACAGTCTTAACTAAGTTTCCCAGCCTCATAAGAAAACCAGCCTTTTTTCCTGGGGGATGATGAATGACAATTCATCGGGAGGGTACTTGAATCTTGATATGTAACATTATCTGTGTAGTCTCTTCCCAATACAACCAACCAAAAAACAAAACAAGGAGGGAAGAAATAGAAGGAAGGGAGAAAGGAAGAGGGAGAGGGAGAAAAGGAACAGGGAAAGGGAGGGAAGGAAGGAGGGAAGGTAGGGAAAGAAAGGGAGAGGAACGGAGAGGGAAGGGGAGGAAGAGGGGAGGGAGGGGAGGAAGGGGAAAGGAGGAAGGAAGGAGGGAGGGTAGCAGGAGGAAGGGAAGGAAGGGAGAAGGGGTGAGGGAGAAAGGGAAGGGGGAGGGAGGGAAGGAAGGCAGTCCAGCTCTAAACTTCTGTGAGTCCACGTTAATGATACAAGGAAGGGAGGAAACAGGCAGAGGTTTCTGCTTTTCCACATGCCCAATTTTTTCCTTCGAGCTTATTAATCTAAAGATCCATTAGATCCTTACAACCTTTTTTAAGCAGCACATTGATTGCAATTGTTTCTGAAATGTTCAGTTGTTCACAATAACTGAACTACTATTATCACAAGACATACCTAAGACGATAACTTAATTAAGTCCTTTTACAAATACTTAATCAGTGACAGACCCTGTACTATACTGCACTTCTCAATGAAAAGAGTTTAGTTTTTTCTTTTTCATATTTAGTTATTATTATTATTATTGGTGGAGATGAGGTCTCACTATGTTACGCAGGCTGGTCTCGAACTCCTGGGTTCAAGCAATCATCCCATCTCAGCTTCCCAAAGTGCTGGGATTACAGGCATGAGCCACCATGCCTGGCCCATATTAAGTTATTTTTATTAGCCCAAGTGTGTGTATGCTGTGTAACTTATTTCACTTGCAAGCATGAGCACTGAGGTGTCTTGTCTCTCTGTCTCTCTATCTCTTCCCTCCCACCTCCCCTCCAGCCCTTGAGCAGCTTCTGGGGTCTGGTCACAATATGCTGCCACAGTGGGGACAAATCACCTTCCTTTCCGGGGTGGGGACTTAGGACCACCAGGTGGGGTTACTTCCTGCAGCTGCTCTCAGCTTTCTCTCTGCAGTTTCTCCCACCTCTCTCTCGGCAAAATAATTAGGAAACATTGCCTGCTCGGAAGGATGCCAGTCATCTAAGCACCATTCTGGAGTCATGTAGCAAAGAGTTTAGCTTTTTCAAGAGACTGCTCAAATACCAACACTGAAAAGCGATGGTAAGAAAAGATACTCCTCTCTAAATCACATTCTTTGTTGATACATATTTTTCTAAGACAGGGATATACAGACCTCCAGGGAGGCTTCAGGGGGATTTCCCAGTGGATTTCAGGGCCTGAAACATTTGGTGAACTCTGGTAGGTCATCTTCATAATGTGAGACAGGTAGAGCCAGCCTCCCCCTCATCTGGGTCCTTTGCATCAGAGATACAGTAGTTCTCAGACAACACCAATTTGCCATCATAAAATCAGAAAGGCCAACACACAGATGTCAGTTGGAGCCTGTTGGCTGATAACTACCAACTTGCTAGATTGACTGCCTCCTATCAGCAGACCAGCACTCTCTCAGGACACTAAATCTGCAGGGCCTTTTTTTTTAAAAAAAAGTTGCACCTGTAAAAATCCTTTCAACTTGTATTTCTAGGAATCAGGGACTTTATCTTCCAGGTGAAACTCACTATTAAGCTCTTCAATAGTAAAGCATTTATAAATGGTACCCTTCAAATGTGCCACACTAGCAGCAGTTGGCAGTGACAATGTTGCAGAGTTCATCTGCTCCTTCAAGGGGAATCCTAGTGAAACGCCTTGGGGAACACTCTGACTTTGTGGCCAATTCAGAATCTTGTATCTTAAAACCCCCAAGATGCTGGCATGATTACTCAGACACCTGAGAGTTCCTGAATGGCCTAATCTGGGATCTTCTCACCTCCATTTCAGGAACTTCCTTTTGCTCAAAGGAAGCCTGAACATTTTCACTCTATTGCACTTCGAAGTCCTAATCAAAGCCTTCCAGAATCCTGGATGAGGCAATAAGAATTTGTGGGCCCAACTTAATCACAGAATGATTTTGAAAATGAAAATCATAGCAGAGATAAGCACATTTTAATATTAATTTAAGAAGAAAAATTCATGCTGTGGTCTGCAAAGTTTTAAGACTTAGGAACGTGTACAAACTCTCCTACCTAGTCTGCTTATTTCTGTCTTTTCTCCCCAACAACTTTTTGAGTCGGGGTCTCTGTTGTCCCTGACTGGAGGCTGGAGTGCAATGGCACAATCACGGCTCACTGTAGCCTCAACTTCCTGGGCTCAAGCAATCTTTCTGACTTAGCCTCCTGAGTAGCTGGGACTACAGAAGCATGCCACCACACCCAACTTTTTTTTCTTTTTTGTTTTTTTGGTAGAGACAGGGTCTTGTTATGTTGCCCAGGAAGTTGAGGCTACAGTGAGCTGTGATTGTGCCATTGCACTCCAGCCTGGGCTCAGGTAATCTCATCTTCACCTCCCACCCTGTCCAGCTTCTTCCTCACAATTTTTTAAAGGTCCATTGTAATGACACAATTATGGTGACTTTCAAGATGAGACATCTCTGTCTGCCTTCATCTCTTGGTAAGAAACGCATTTCTAGGTCCACATCTCCTGTGCCACCAAGCCCATAGGAGCTGATTGCTGTATACTTCAGGCTGCCACCTGGCTTGGCTCTCTGCCGGTGCAGGAGCGTTCCCCTTTCTTTACACAGAGGCACTTTTTGTTTTTCAGCCCTCAAGGTAAAAAATGCTTAAAATGTCATTAAGTGGACACAAATTATTTTAGATGTCTTTGGGGAAAAAGTCTGAGAGTGGGTTGTGCCTGTGGAACAGAGTAATGACCCAATGGATATTTGTGAGCTGTGACATTCATGATAATGAGTATGGGTCATAAAAACAAAGGTTCAAAAAATCTGGAGCCCTTGCTTTTTCTTGCCTCACCGAACTGCAGGCCATCGAATTTTCCAGACGGCCTCATCTTGCTGAGCTGAGAGCTCCCTAGGTATTAGTAAATTTCCTTCAAGGAGAAGGACTTTTTCTCACTTCGTGATTAAATGTAAACACTGAGGAATGAGGGGAATTCCCTCCACCTCTGCCCCTTCATAGCCAACCTGGCAGAGAGAATGTGACCCTTGATGCTTCAGGGCTCCCCGCTCTTGAAGAAGCAGCCAATTTCCACCACAACTTTGAGAGGGGAAATAAAAAGATACAACCCAGACCACCACTGATAGTTGTTTTATCTTCCTCACTTTCTTGCCTTCTTCCTTCTGTTCTTTTCCCATACTCCACAACCGTTCACAGCTTTAGGTTATAAAACACAGATTCTTTTCCTCCTCCATCTTGGCAGAGAATCCTCAAATTTCTCAATTAGATGTTAGAAAACAAATGTGATTAGGGGAGGGAATGGCTGAAACTCTTTTATTCTTCTGAAGTATTAGGTAAATTTTCAACCAACAGAATTGCAGACAGATAGTCCAGGTTCTAAATACAGTAATTCCTTGACTCCCAAAGATACTAAAATCCAAGGATGCTCAAGTACATGACTTAAATGGTGTCGTATTTGCACATAACCCACACACATCCTCCTGCATGCTTTAAATCATCTCTAGAATACTTATAATGCCTAAAATAATGAAATGCCATGTAAATAGTTAGATTGTATTCATTTTTAATTTGTTGTTATATTGCTATTTTTATTGGCTCCCCCCTCCCCAATATTTTTTGAGTTGGCTGAATCCAGGGATTTGGAACTCATGGATACAGAGAGCTGAATGTAATTTGAGCCAGGGGAGAGTCAGGAATTTTAAATAATTCATTTGTTCAAATAATCAATATTTCCTGAATGTTTTATAGAATGTCAGGTACTATTTCAGGTGAAGAAGGAGAGATCTGAAATGTTGGGACCTGGAGGAGTTGAGAAAGGATGTGGATAAGACATTAGGTACTGGGGATACAGCAGTAAAGTCATCAGACAGGAATCATATTTCTTGAGGCTTATACCTTAAGGGAGGAAGGAGAGGTCATGTGTCAGGAAACATATAGTATGCCATAGTATAGTATGAGCATATGGCGTGCTGGGTGGGCATGTGGCATGCTGTCTTATGATATAATAAATATATTTTTAAAATATCTATAGGCAGGAAGAACTCAATAATATGAAGACATTTGAGTAGAGACCTGAAGGAAGTGACAGGGTAAGTCCTGTGGTTGCTCTCCTTCCCATGACTGGCCTTGACCTCCGTTTGCATCCCTCCGTCAAGCTGTGTCCTGTTCCTTTGTCTCACGGAGCTGGAATTGAGACTGACCCACTAGGAGACATGAGTCTTGTATGTTGTCAAAAACTTTATTATATATCTATGGGTTCTGTTTTCTGAACGTAAATCAAGAAAGTGAAAAGAGAACCACAGAATGGTGAAAAATATCTGCAAATTCTCTATTTCATAAGGAGTTAATATCTAGAATATATAAGGGATGCCTACAACCCAACAACAACCAATACCTTGATTTAGAGACAGCACTTTGGGGGGCTGAGGTGGGAGTTCAAGACTAGCCTGGACAACATTGCAGAACTCTATCTCTACAAATATATACTAAAAAAAGAAAAAGAAAAAATTAGCCAGGTGTAGTAGCACACCTGTAGTCCCAGCTACTCAGGAGGCTGAAGTGGAATGATCACCTGAACCCAGGAAGTTGAGGCTGTGGAGAGCCGTGATCATGACACTGTTCCAGTTTGGGTGAGAGATTGAGATTCCCAACTCAAAAACAAAACAAAACAAAACAAAAGACATGGATGAACCCCAAGGACATTATACTAAGTGAAATAAGCCAATCACAAAAAGACAAACACTATGATTCAGCTTATGAGGTATCTAAAGTAGTCAAATTCATAAATACAGAAAGTAAAATGAATGGTGGTTGTTGGGGGTGGGGGAGGTGGAAATGGAGAATTATTTAATGGGTACAGTTTTGGTTTTGCAAGATGAAAAAGTTCTAAAAATTGGTTGTACAACAATGTAAACATATACTAATGAACAGTATACATGAAAATGGTTAAGATGACAAATTTATACATCTTTTTACAACCACAACGAAAAAAAAGAACACTAGAAGAAGGCCTTAGATGTCTCCAATTCTAAACTCCTACACCTTGAGAAATAACTTAATACACCAAGTAAGTGGATTTTCCAGTTAATGACTCTTAAAATGTTGAGAAAAAAATTTTAAAGACCCCAAAAATCCAAACGTAGGTGGCATGTGCCTTTGATGAAAAATGACAAATAACTTCCTGAAATAAATAAAAGTTTCCAACAATGATGCATTAATAGCATGAAACACAATTTGACCAAAACTATAATAGGCAGAGTGACATCGCACAGATGTATGTTATAGAGGGGTAATACTGAACAAGCAGACAGAAGAATGGAGCACATGATCACACAGGCACAGCCAGCATCCTGCTGGACAGATATGAAGAAACTGCCTCATAATGACTCAGCACCTGAATCTATAAATTTAATCTGTTTGTAAGTAAAAATGAAGAAATAGCAATGAATGCTGAAGAAAAGAGATATGTTAGCCTAAATATCTTGGCAAGAATTCCAAGCACAAGAGAGGATGCAGACAAGACCAGAACTGTCCTCTATAATTTACCATATATAACTATACAGTTGGGTACAGCATAGCAACATTCCGGTCAAGGATGGATTGCATATATATGATGGTGGTCCCATAAGATTATAATGGAACAAATATAGAAACCTGATTTGGCACTCAATTTTGGCACTGCAGATCAAGCAGGTGTAAAGACTGATATTCAGTGATGGTGCTGGGACATTTGGTTTTCCATATGAAAAAATAAATGTAAATAAAAATATATGTACCATCTAGGTTTCTATAAGCACACGCTATGATGTTTGCACGAGAATAAAATCACCTTATGACATATTCAGGGTGCATTCCTCAGAACGTACTTCCATTGTTAAGCGACAATGACTGTATATGATAAGCTACATAAGTTTTCATTTATGGATTCACAATTATCCACAAGCCCTTTTAACAATTCCATAGAAATCTCAAACTGCGATGAACAAGCAATTAGTGATATGATGTGACTTGTATTTTTAATGATAACACAGACTGCTCTATAGAGAATGGACTATAATCTGAAATAAGTTACTATGATATTAATATATAATTAGGAATAAATATTCTTTGGCTGGGCGCAATGGCTCCTGTCTGTAATCTTAGCACTTCGGGAGGCCAAGTGGAAGGATCGCTTGAGCCTAGAAGCTTAAGTCCAATCTGGGGAAACGTAGCAAGATCCTGTCTCTACAAAAAAGCTTTTAAAAAAAAGCCAGGCATGGGGGCGTGTGCCAGTAGTCCCAGCTACTCAGGAGGCTGGAAGGATCGCCTGAGCCCAGGAGTTTGAGGCTGTGGTGAGCCCTGATCCTGTCACTACACTGGAGCCTGGGCAACAGAGTGAGACCCTCAACCAGAAAAACAAAACCAAACACACACACACACACACGCACACACACACACACACACACAAATTATTATAAAATAAGTTAATCAGAGAGAACATGTAGAAGAATATTCTACCTCTCATTTCCAAAGAAGATGATGGTGGTGGCTGGTACAGGATGACAGTAACCATGAAAGAAGTGGACAAATTGGGCATGGATTTTGGCAGGGTGGAAGATGAGACTTCCTGAAACACTGTTATGGGTGGGGTGATACAGCAAGGAAGAAAAGACTAAGGTTACTGGCCTGTGGGGGGATAATGACACCAGATACTGATGTAGAGAGAAACTGACCTAATTATTAACTTATTTGTGCACTGATTAATTAAGCTGTAGTGGAGAGTTGGTATGACCGGTTAAGAACATTTTTATAAAACTCCATTTCAGACCATGTTGGGTTTTAGGTAAGATGGGACATCTAAGAAAGGAAATGCAGACTCATATGGAGCAGGGATGCAGAGATTGGACAAATCATGGTGTGTGTTGGAAGATGTGGGTGGGAGAAGCCATAATCACAGGGACATCCTCTCCTAGGATGTCACAGCATAGGTAGGAGATGCTGCTTCAGGGTTACCTGTCCGCTCATGGCACTGCAAAAATGGTGTCAGGTCGACCAGGAAGCTGACTGAGAGAGCGCTTCCTCAAGTCAAAGGTTACCTGGACACTGATGTCGTCTCAGGTGTAAACAACTAGCTAACATTCCATGGTGCTGGACAAAATGGCCGTAGAAATGTCAGAAGCACAATACAAAATGCATGAGTAAGGACCAAGTATGCCACAGTTGGCCAAAGAGTCACAGTCTGATACCCACTCAGAGAAGCACATCATGTATTTAACTTCTCAGTTACTGAACAGCCCCAGAAAGCCTTTCGTTGTCCAACTGGACTCCACTGGGGGCAGGGCAGTTGTGTCTGAGGGGCATGTAAGCCACCTAACACTACATGGAAATTTTAATGACAGTACAACAGGGAGGTTGTTAAAAATGATTTCCAGGTTCCACCACCAGAGGCTCCAACTTAATAGCTTTGGGGAAGGACCTAAAAAAGGGATTATTTGGGTAAACATAGCAGATATTCTGGTGCAAATGGCCCACAGGTCACAGTTTGAGAAAACCTGCAGCTGTTTTTTTCCTCCCTCCCGAGTGTATAAAATCATATTCCCTAATTGAAGCCACTCATGAAGTCTTTCTGAATTTAGTCTTTAACTTTGACCATCCCAGTTATGTAAGCACCATGGCATTTTAAGTCAGACCAACTAATCTTGATCCTGTCACCAGCTATGTGCCCACAGCTGAATTTCTTTTTAAAAGGCAGAGTCTCTCTCACCCAGGCTAGAGTGCAGTGGCACAATCATAGTTCACTGCAGCCTCAAAGTCCTGGGCTCAAGCAATTCTCCTGTCTCAGCCTCCTGAGTAGCTAGGACTACCAAACCTAGCTAATTTTTTTTTTTAAATGTAGAGACAGTGTTTTGCTATGTTGCTCAGGCTGGTTTCAAACTCCTGGCCTCAAGCAATCCTCCCATCTTGGCCTCCCAAAGTGCTGGGATTATAGGAATAAGCTACCATGCTTGGCGTAGATTTCTTAATCACTGTAAGCATCAGTTCTTTCATCTGCACAATTGGAATACGGTTGCATCTCACATAAATTTGAATCATGACCTTTTGAAATATCATTATATGCAATATTAATAACGACATACATTACACATAATATCTGAAGGAATCGGAATCCCTATATCTAACCTATACTTAGGAATCACGGAATTTCAAAGCTAGTGCCCTAACTAATATAAAGTATATTTACAATATTGCCACATGGAAGCAGTGTGTTAGTGGGGAAAAGAAATATCCACCTTCTGAACCACTGTTGTTTAGGTGTTTCGGAAGTCCTAAGTGTAATTTTGGTGACTGCTGTGCTATTATCTTAACAATAACTGTTGGTAAATTATAGTAACACTATCCAAGGCCAGGTATGGTGGCTCACACCTCTAATCCCAGCACTTTGAGAGGCTGAAATGGGAGGATCGCTTGAATGCAGGAGTTTGAGACCAGCCTGGGCAATATAGTGAGCCCTCATCTCTACAGGTAATAGGAAAAAAATTAGCTGGGTGTGGTGGCATGTGCCTGTAGTCCCCACTACTCAGGAGGATGATATGGAAGGATCTCCTGAGCCCTGGAGTTTGAGCTGTGGTGAGCCGTGATCATGCCACTGCACTCCAGCCTGGGTGACTACTCTGTCACACTGCATAAAAAACAAACAAACAAACTGCAATCCAAGTGGGAGTGCAAGTGGTAAAGTTGAAAAATCATCGTCAGAACAAAGAACTTGTTAGTGAGGAAATAAAAGTTAGACATGACGAAAAGCTTTTATCAAGATATATTTATTTGTTGTGTTTAAAATTGTTTTAAAACCCCAAATCACATAAATATAGATTATAGGTTTTGAAAACCTATAAACATCCCTCCTTGACATTTATTCCCACGGGAAAAATGATCTTGAATTATGAGAGTTCTGAATTATTTGATTAGTTTGAAATACTCAAAAAATGTATCTGTGTCATAAAATGTGACCATCCTATACTACTCTTCTTGGTAGGCCGGTCATGAGGGTCAGTGAGGCAGTGGAGATAAAGCACCCAGCATAAACCATCTAAATTGGCTATGAGGTTTGGGAATTTAGAGGAAAACCTATTTCTCTGTTCTCAACAGAGGGAGATATTCTTACAAAGTTGGGCAGAGTTTTTAGAAAAATAAAAATTTCTCATTCAGTCAATATTGAGAGCTTCTTCCTGTCTCTCTCTCTTTCTCTCCAAACACACACACACACACTGTCCCAAAGGCTTTGATGAATTATCTGAAAGTCAAAAGGAAGAAGCCTGATTAAAATCTCAACTATTATTATGGCAATCTGGAAGTGCAGAAGTTTGATTTCTCTGTCTATTTTCTGTGATAAATGATCAGATTGGTTTTGAGCAGATGCTTTGTTATTTTGCATTCTATTAGTCCAAGCAAACAAATCCCTTCTGAGGAAATTACTCCTTTAGAAATATTTTTAAATAAAATTCCATCACTATTCTTGCACCCTGACTCACGTTTCTTTCCTACTACAAGACCACAGTCATCTGAATGGCCTGAAAACTTGGCAGCTCTAAAAGGTAATTATTCTCACTTCTGGCCATGATCCAATACAGGAAACAATAAAAGACTTCCAAAAGGTTTCCAAGCCCAGCTGTCTCTGACACCACTCTTCATTCTGCCAAAATACTTGAATGAGTTTCTTAGTGTGCACCTGTCATTAACGTCACAGCAGAGAGAATTGCCCTTACCTTGTTCGTTAGTTATTTAAATCACATCTACATTTTTATATCAAGAAACAATAATTTAAAACTTCTGGTACGATAAAGAAGTAAAACTTTTAAAAATAGCTCTTACTTTCTGGTTGTTTTTCAGTACTAAATAATCCTAATCAAAAGGATTTCTGGTAGCTTTTGTCCACGCAAAAGATTGCTCATATTGTCATTAACGATTTGAGTCAATTTGGTCTGTCTTTTCTTTTTTCAGATTTCTGCCTTTTAAAGAAAGGTTACAAACACATGGTTTTATTACATCTTTGAGGAGCATTTAAAACTATAAACCTATTTAGGATTTATAGAACATCTCAAGAGACTTTGCCCTTAAAAAAAACAAGAGATAATGGATGGCTAGGCTGAAGTGACCCCGATCTTCAGTTTGGAAACTTCCAGGTGCTTTGGTCATTGCCACTCAAAGGTTTCAGTGGAACTGTGTACAGAGGTTTTCACTAAAGTCAGGCACAGAGCACTCATTAGAGGATTATAGCTTATACATATTAGGGGGGTCAAAATGAGAATGAACACTAATTCTATCAAAAAGCTGGGTGCAGTAACCCCAAGTGAAAACATGAGCAATTGGGCACACAGTAGATCCTGCTAATCTGAGGGGGATACCTTCCCAGGGGATGCCTGAAACCATGGCTGTAAGCAAATCTATCAATCAGAACACATTTCTGTTCACATCTTCCACCTACACATTTAATGTCTCTTCCATCTTAACTGAGTACCTATTAGGCACTGTGGCCATAATGTTTGCGGCTGGAGGTGCAACAGAAAACTAGCACAAATGATGTTTTCCTTCCTCACAGAAGTTCATGGATAGAAGATTCATTCTCACCACAGATCTTAGTAACCTCAGCAGAAGATTTTTTTTTTTCTTCTTCTTCGAGACCTTCACATTTTTCTTCTTCTTCGAGACCTTCACATTTTGACTTAAAGAGAAGCTGGAGCTTCTTTCTAACATTATGAGAATTGCCAGCATCAATACACTTGCATTTTGGGGCCCTATTAAACAAAATAATGGTCAGTTGAACACAAGCACTGTGATGCTATAACCAACAATCTGACTCACAGATGTGGATCTGCTGGACAAAGGGAGGATTCGTGTCCTGGAAAGGACAGAGCAGGATGGTGTGAGATTTCATCATGCTATTCAGTGGAGCACAATTTAAGGCTTATGAATTGTTCATTTCTGAAATTTTCCATTTCATATTTTCAGACTGCAGTTGACCAGGGGTAACTGAAACCCACAGAAAGTGAAACTGTGGATGGGGGGTGGGGAACCACTGTACTAGTGTTTTATTTTTCTTTTTGTAGAGATGAGGTCTCACTATGTTGTCTAGACTGGTCTCAAACTCCTGGGCTCAAGCAATCCTCCTGCCTCAGCCTCCCAAAGTGTTGGGATTACAGGCACTGTGCCCGGCCATGTACTAGTGTTTTATTTACCTTTTTTTTTTTCCTCTCCTGATACCTTTGGTATGTACTAGTGTTTCAACATAGGGACTCTGTAATTTAAATCAGTCAGAACTTTCATAACACACTTCTTTTTCCTCCAAAAATAAGATTGGATCATGTCTTTTTAATTGGTTATTTACTCCCCCCCCCACCCTTTTTTAGCAAATGTTACTTTGATAACTATTTCGGGTAATAACTACATATTTAATTTAGGATAAAATGCTTTAAAAGACATTAATAATGAACTAGCTGAGTCTTCATGAACAAGTGTGGAGACAGTGGTGCATGAACACATGCATTTAGCTGAATATAACTCCAGTTGACCCTTAAACAACATGGCCTTAAACTGCTTGGACCCACTTATACTTGAATTTTGTTTCAACCAAACTCTGTACTCATGGTATGCAAAACCCCCGAGAATCCTCAGGGCCGACTGCAGGACTTGAGCATGAGTGAATTTTGGTAAACTGAGGGGCCCTGGAACCAGTCCTCCATGTATACCAAGGATGACTGCATATACAGACAGCTGATAAACCTGGAGTTAATTTCCACGGGCAGTTTCAGAAAATGTGGCTCAATGCCAAACTTCTGCCTCTCCCAATAATTGAAATTCTCTCCTACGAGATCCCATGCCTTTTTAAAGATTCAGGCAGAAGATCAGGACGCTAGCTGCTAATACTGTCTATGAATTATAATGAGATCCTCGCCCAATGAGAACTTTTGAGTAGATGGGCAAACTGTTCTCCTTGTCAAAGCAGCTCACTGTTCTAAGTGTCATTGTTGCCTCAAGACAGCAAGTCATGAATGTTACAGGGCAGTGCTCCTATCCAAAGACTTCAGGGCTACATAATGAGCACAGCCACAATAACAATGATGAAGAGGAGGAGGAAGTGGAGAAAACGAAGGAGGACAGGAGAGTGCTTAGGTATACGGAGGGCACATAGCTCTGCAGTAAATAACTGTTGCGGCAATTTTCGTTACATAACAGAAACAGGCTTTAGGGTTTATTGTATTTGATTCTGGGCAAGATTCTTGAACCTCTTTTCAAGCCTAGGTTTTCTCATTTGAAAAAGAATACAGTCTATACACCAAGGCAGTCTGGAAAGACAGATAATATATGTAAAGTGAGCTTAATACAGTTTCACCCAGTGAACAATGTCTATTAACGTTAGCTTTATAAGGGCAAAGACCAAAATTCTCTCAAACCTTTTCCCCACTAATCCCACACAACATTGCTAAATCTCCTGTGTTAACGTAGAGGTTTAGATGGTGTGGGGGACAGGAGGACATTTTCTCTGTAGGCTCCTTTTGAGTAGCAAGATTCATCATTAATCATTTACCATTGATCAACTACATGGGAACTTTCTATGGAGTTGAAACAGAAGTTCAAGTGGACAGCTTCTATTCATATTTCTGTCAACCATAACTCTTAAAAGATGTAAACTGTGTGCCATCATCAAAAGGATTCTATGTGTATGGATACCACATATCGCTTGCAAGATGTACTATCCATCCAGTTAGTGACTGAGTTGATATGTGAGTCATACTTGGTGCTGGATCTGGGCATGCAAAGAGACAAGAGTGGCAGGATTCTTCCTCCTAGGACCACAGGAGGTAGTCCTCCTCAAAACTTGCAAGAAAATTTGACTTCCGTGCTATCGAACTAACTTCAGATCCAATTTCACACACAATCTTGTGTGTGAATGTGAAGGAAGAAATATAGGATGCATTATAAAGGGATGGTAGAAAGGGTCAATAAAATAGTCACAGGTCAGGCAGATAGAAGGAAGCAGACATTGCCAACTTAAGAAGTACAGGAGACAAGAGGATGTATGTTTGCCTTTACTTTTAATGACTTCAAATTTGAACCCAGTTCTATTCTATGAATTTAAGGATGTATGTCCTTAAGGAGAACAAAAAATTACATGTCCATCCTGGGTGTCAATCAGCAGGTTAGAGATCACCCAAGTATGATTCCTTCGCTCCTAGATGTGAGGAAAGATGGGTTTGGTGTCAGTAAAAATGTTTGAGGTAGTAAGAACCAGTTTGAGAAGTTAAGATTAAATCTCTGAAGCTAGGTTCAAGATTGAGAAAATTCTAGAGTTTTAACTATATTCCTTTTAAAGACAGTTATAAGATTTTCTTCTCAGCTCTTCTCTCCTGAACTCTGCAGTCTTGCCCTGGGCAGTTTTTATCTATTTGTCTAGCATCTACTTATCTTCCCTATCTATCTATGTATCTATGTATCTATGTATCTATCTATCTATCTATCTATCTATCACCCTCCTTCCCTGCCTCCCTCCCTAATCTATCTCTATTTGTATCACACTAGTATAAACTCCAATGTGAAGATAGCTTAACCCTTTCAGGTAACCCAAATCCCTGCTTCCTGCATAAGAGAACCCTGAATCCATATTTGTGTCAACTACAACCCTTAAGAGATGCAATCTTTCCCATCATCAAAAGCATTCTACATGTAAGGATACCACATAGTTGACATGTGAGTCATACTTGGTTCATATCAATGATTCATAATCTCTCTAATTCGTAAGCAATTCCATTAAGCTGTATTGAAAATTTCTGCTCCAGCTCTAGGTTAACACGAATGCCTAGAATCAATGAACACTTTTTCCTGGCCACTTTAATCATCCTGCACATCTACTGTTAAGTCGATGATGCTCACCCACATCTCAGAACAAAACATAAAAAGCCACCCGTCTGTCTGCCATTGTACAATTAGTAATGAAATGGAGGAAAAGAAAATCACTGCCTTATTACATTGTTAGGAAACTGTGACAAGTGGAACAGAAAAGTATGATGCCCCAAATCAATCATTTTAATTACTTAGGTTTTATTCTAAATCCCGGGGATCTGGAAACGATAACCACCATCTCAGACAACAATGAATACAGTGAGAAATGCTTGGGTATCACAGCCTCCAGCAAGCATAACAACATAGCTATAAGCGATAACAAGAAGGAATCAGCCAGCACTGATTCTCACTTAGTAAGTTTTTTGAAACACATGGTAGGAAGTGAGTTCCAAAGAGAGCTAGCTACCAATTAAACTAATCCAGCTACTGGTAGCTCTGGCTAAAAGAATTACTGGCTTCCAGGGAGAAAACCAGGGTTCCCTATGTCATATGAAAAATCAACTGAGAGCTAGGACACCTGTCAATACCACCGTATCATCAAAAACAGATGACACTGACGATTTGAAGCTTTGGTTAAATGTTGAGAATGAAAATTGATAGCTTTAAAGAAAGAACTGTCAATATTTTCAAGATCAAAACAAAAACCAAAAAAGAAACAACAACATTTTAAAAAGAACAAAAAAAGATTAACAAAAAAGAAGAAAAAACAAATAAAAAAGAAAAACAAAAAATAAAACAAAAAATACAAAGGAAACATAAAAGAAAAAACCAAAGTAACAAAAAAAGATTAAAAAAAAATTTTCAAGATTAAGGCCATAAGAGGCCTGTAAGAGTTGTTCCATTTGGGAAGACATTATAAGTAGGAGAAAGATTTTCACTGATCTAACAGCAGGGTGGGTGATCAATTTGTCTTTACCAAACACTGATTCTGTTTCTTTTCTACCATCCTCCACTTAGAGCCATTTCTCAAAGACCTGCAGGCTATCAGAGGAAGAAAGACTAATCTCTTAATGTTTCAGTTAATTCTCTGCTCGCTAATGGGAATCTCCAGAACAGAAACTTCTAGTCCTTTTTCATGCTATTCACTTTAATGTTTCCTTCTGTCAATCTACAATTGTGGTTACCTCAGCTAAATAACTGATGTCAGCATCAGCTGATGCACCGAAGATTATGCAATTAGGCAATTCCATAAAAAGTTCATTCCTTAGGCCTGAAAGACGTCTTAAGGATTTAATTTTTAGTTCAAAATCTTGTAATTAACATACACATACACACACACACACCCAACTCTGCCAAACAAGACTCTTTTAAGGATTTGTGAGGTAACACAGGGAGTTTATAAGAACTGTAATCCCTATCTCAGTCTTAATTCAAAATAATGCTCAACAAATGCCATAGGTGTTATTATATTTACTTCCTAAATTACCATGCAGTCTCTTTTAGAATGCTCGTATTCCAGCTAAATACTAATCCATTTGGTAAAATGATTTAAAGCATCTTACATGTTAGCTGTTTCAAGATGTTATAACACCTGTAATACAAAGATATTATGGAAGTCATATTTTTGTCCAAACTCAAATGTATTAACTGCATTACAGAGAATTAAAATTATGATCAAAGGATCTTAAGTTTAATATTAAATTAATAGAAAGGCATTCACCAAAATATTAACAGGCATTATCTGTGAGTAGTGAGATTAAAGACTTTGTGTGTGCATTTCTGTGGTTTTCAGTTTTTACACACAGAGAAGCTTCACTTTTGTAAGACTGTAACTAGAAAAGGAAATGACTTAATGAAATACGTGACTACTGAATGGCTTTCCCAATCATAAATGAGCAAAGCTGTCAAGTCAACTGTAGCTCCTGGGAGAATGAGAGGCCATGCTTCCCCTAGGCATAGATAAACGGGCAGTTCTTTGTTATGTCTGCTTGTGTCACACTGAGGTGGGCTGGGCGAGTCTAGAGCAGTGGGATGACCTGTGGGTCAGTGCAGACAAGTAAGGATGGTCAGCTAAGGTCAGGAGAGGCCAGCGCCCATAGTGTTATCTGCACAGCAAGGTGACATTTTCCTGGCTCCTCGTGGTAAGCCCCTTTCACAGCAGCTTGAAATTCTCCCTAATACTGGGATGTTTTTATTTTTAAAAAAAGAAGAAGAAGAAGGAGAGGAAGAAGACAAGCAAAATATCAGACATTTTCTCAATTAATCTCAATATTTTCTTGGAAATACCTAAAACTCCAGGTAGTTAGTTCTAGAGTCCAAGGGAAGAGCAGAAAAAAATTTTCCCATTTTCTCCTTTGGAAAGAAATGTAGACAGTTGTTAGCAAGTCCACTCTCTCCATTCCCCTTATTCACTTATTAAAAAGCTCCTAGTTGGGTACTGGAGACATAGCAGGAAATCAGACAGACAAAAACCCTTGCCTTCAGGGAGCTTAGTCCCGTGGGAACAGACAGAAAATGAACAACAGAAATGACATCCAGAGTAAGCAAGAGGGTGATCAGGGTTAAGGAGGAAAATAAATCAGGAGAGGGAGATGTGAGATATGCACAGGGAAAGTGATGATTTAGGCAGGGAGGAGGTGAGAGAAGAACTCAGGAAGGCCAAACTCGAGCAAAGGTCTAAAGAAGAGGAGAAACAAACTACTGGAATATCTGGGTGAAGAGTTTTCTTGGGTAAGAGTGTTCTAGGGCAGGTACAAGGGCCCCGAGGAAGAAGCTTTATGAGCATAATTAAGGAAAAACAGGCCAGCACGGTGGCTCATGCCTGTAATCCCAGCACTTTGGGAGACAGGAGTGAGTGGATTGCCTGAGTTCAGAAGTTCAAGACCAGCCTGCCTGGGCAACTTGGTGAGACCTCATCTCTAGAATAAATTTTAAAAAATTAACCAGCTGTGGTGGCCCGTGCCTGTAGTTCCAGCTACTTGGAAGGCTGAGGTGGAAGGATTACCTGAGTCCAGCAGGTCGAGGCTGCAGTGGCCATGAGAGTGCCACTGCACTATAGACTGGGCAACAGAGTGAGACTCCAACTAAAAAACAAAGAACAGCAAGGAGGTGGGAGTGGCTGAAGAGAGAAAAGCGGGGAGAGGTTAGAAAGTAATAAAGGTCAGACTGTAGGGCAGCGTGGGCCATTGAAGGCTCCTGTTACCACATGCCATCAGTCCCTGGTATCTCCACACCCATGTGTGTATGTTCACAGTAAAGGCTGATGGAGCCAAATGAAGGCTACACTAGGATATGTCAAGGGCAGCAGATACAAGAAATACCGAGGGCAAAATAGCAAAATGACTGGAAACAATAATCATACATGAATGGAGAGCTGGCCAGGTGTGCTAGTTCAAGAACTATGTGGACGCTAGGTGTTCCAAGGACAGCAAAACACAATTCTTGCCTCAACAAACTCATAGACACCAGAAGGTACATCAGCTTGGCAATACACAGTCTGGTTAAATGAGGAGATACCAGTGAGTTCAGTGGAAACTAACTGTAGGCTGTAATGATCAGAGAAATTTTTATAGAGAAGGAATTCTAAGTTAAGTCTAACCAATGGCTAAGATTTAGAGGGAAAAAATGGAGGAAGAATGGAGAAAGAGAAGCAGATGAAGTGTGTTCAAAGATATAAAACTAAGAATGGGCAAGAGGTGGGGTGTAGTGGCTCACACCTGTAATCCCTGCATCTGGGGAGGCTGAGGCAGTAGGATTGCTTGAGCCCAGGAGTTTGAGACCAGCCTGGGCAACATAGCAAGACCTCATCTCTACAAAAAAAAAAAAAAAAACTTAGCTGGGCATGGAGGTGTGCACCTGTAGTACCAGCTATGCAGGAGGCTGACACAGGAGGATCGCCTGAGCCCAGGAGGTTGGGGCTGTGGTGAGCCACGATCATGCCACTGCACTCCAGCTTGGCAACATAGTGTGACTCTGTCTCTAAAAAAAATTAAAAATCTGTTTTTAAAAAAATCACATTCATAGAAATGGACGAGGCATATCTGTTTTCTGGGCAATGACCAAACATATCATGTGGGCTTGGATGGAAATGTTTGCATAGGGCCATGGTGAGTCAAGGCAATATAGGACATTTTTATGGCCAGATTGAAGTTATAACTTATAAGCAGAGGAGTTTCAGTTAAAATTTAAACAGCGAAATAATATAGTATGTCGAGTAGCTTGGATGGAGAAAACATTTGAGGGACACCAATTATTGGGTTGTGATACTTGAGAGGTGGCATGATGAAGACCACGACTGGAGTGTCCAGAGTAGAAACAGAGAATTGCAGACAGGTGTATTTAGGAAGAGTTTATACAACGTGGTGACTAGTTGGGTTATTTGTATATATATTTTGGATGACTTACACATGTTCACTAGGAAAACTGTAATAAGTTTTCATAAATAAAGAGATATAAAAAGGAGATTAAGTTTTGATATTTTGAATCTGAGTGATGATGTATAAAACATTTGGAAGTGCTGCAGACACAGAACAGCAAGAGAAAAGGACATGTTAAAAAAAAAAAAAAAGGATTTATGGCCAGGCACGATGGCTCATGCCCAATAATTTCAGCACTTTGGGAGGCCAAGGTGGGAGGATTGCTTGATTCCAGGAGTTTGAGACCAGCCTGGGCAACATAGTGAGACTTCATCCCTAGAACAAATTTAAAAATTATTCAGACATGGTGGCATAAACCTGTAATCCCAGCTACTCGAGAGGCTGGGGCGGGAG
Source organism: Tarsius wallacei (assembly GCA_963574415.1). Lineage (NCBI taxonomy): Eukaryota > Metazoa > Chordata > Mammalia > Primates > Tarsiidae > Tarsius > Tarsius wallacei. Next base: position 56,884 of record CAUYQG010253916.1, read on the forward strand.
GATTGCTCGAGTCCAGGAGTTGGAGGCTGTGGTGAGCTGTGATCATGCCACTGCACTCCAGCCTAAGCAACAAAGTAAAATTCTGACTTCCTCCCAACCAAAAAAAAAAAAAAAAAAAGATTTATTAGTGTTAAGTTGTCAAAGGATCACTGATATTCTTCCTTTTTCTGTTTTATTGAGCTTACACAATTTCTCAGTGGGTTACAAATGGAAGAACCATTTTATTCATCATCCAAATTAGGATGATTTTTAGAGTGAATGGAGGAGCTATCAATAATCAGGCAGGATTATTGTAGCTTCATGATAAAATTTAAAGCCTGGGAGTGTGATACCTCCCGCTTTATTTTTTTTGCTGAATATTGTTTTGGTTATTCATGGTCATTTATGTTTCCATATGAATTCCTATATTGCTATTTCCAGGTCTGAGAAGAATGTTGCTGGCAATTTAATGGGTATTACGTTAAATATATAGAGTGCCTTAGGTAAGATGGACATCTTAGCAATGTTTATTCTTCCAGTTCATGAGCATGGAATATTTTTCCATTTGTTTGTGTCATCTTTGATTTCTTTGAGCAGTGTTTTGTAGTTTTCATTGTAGAGGTCTTTCATGTCTCTGGTTAGGAAGATGCCAAGGTATTTCATTTTTTGTGTGGCTATTGTGAATGGGACTGTGCTTTTTACTTGGGTTTCTGTTTGTTTATTATTGGTGTATAGAAATGTGACTGTCTTTTGCACATTTATTTTATATCCTGAGACTTTGCCAAAGTCCTTTATCAGTGCAAAGAGGTTTTTGACAGAATCTCTCAGGTTTTTTAGGTATAGAATCATGTTGTCTGCAAAAAGGGATAACTGACTTCCTTTTTTCCTGTGTGGATACCCCTAATCTCCTTTTCTCTTTTGCTCTGCTTCCTCTAGCTAGACTCCCAAAACTAAGCTGAACAGGAAGGGTGAGAATGGGCATCCTTGTCTTGTTCCAGTTTCTAGGGGAAATGGTTCCAATTTCTGTCTCTTTAGCAGTATGCTGGCTGTGGGTTTCTTATACTATTTTGAGGTATGTTCCATCTATCCCTAGATGTTCAAGGGTTTTTATCAAGAAGGGGTGCTGGATTTTACCAAAAGCTTTTTCCCTATCTAATGATATAATCATGTGGCTTTTATTTTTACATCTGTTAATGTATTTAATTACATCTATGGTCTTACAAAAGTTGAACCATCCCTGCATCCAGGGGATGAAGCCTACTTTGTGGTGCATGGTTTTTGAGATGTGTTGTTGAATTCAGTTTGCTAGGATCTTGTTGAGAATTCTAGCATCTTGTTCATCAAGGATATTGGCCTATAGTTCACTTTCTTTGTTGAATTTTTACTTGGTTTTGGTATCAATGTGATGTTAGCTTCATAAAATGATTTGGGGAGAGTTCCATCTTTCTCAAATGTCTGGAATACTTTCAGTAGGATTGGTACCAGTTCCTTCTTGTATGTTTTGTAGAATTCTGCTGGAAAGCCATCTGGTTCAGGGCTTTTATTTGTAGGTAGCTTTCTTATGACATAGTCAATTTCCTGAATTGTTATTGGTCTATTTAGGGTCTCAATTAAAGCAGGCATATAGACCAATGGAACAGGAGTGAAATTCCAGAAGCAAAACCTCTTTCTCAACCAACTCATCTTCGACAAAGCCTCCACCACCAACCACTGGGGAGAGGAGAACCTATTCAGTAAACTGTGCCGGGAAAACTGGCTGACCACATGCAGAAGATTAAAAAAAGATCCTCTACCTAGCCCCATACACAAAAATCAACTCTAAATGGATCAAAGACCTAAACGTAAAACCTCAAATTATAAGAACCTTAGAAAATGCAGGAGACACCCTTATGGAAATTGGAACTGGCAACCAATTCCTGATCAAAACTCCAAGTGCCCATGCCATAAGAGATAAGAGACAAGTGGGACCTCATCAAACTGACAAGCTTCTGCAAAGCCAAAGAAACCATCAAGAGAGCAGGGAGACAGCCCACACACTGGAAAAACATATTTGCCAACTTTGTCTGACAAAGGCCTAGGATCTACAAGGAACTCAAATGGGTCGAAAAGAAAAAAAACAAACAGCCCCATTACAAAGTGGGCAAAAGACATGAATACACACTTCTCAAAAGAAGACATACAAGCAGCCAACAGATACATGAAAAAATGCTCAGCCTCACTAGTCATCAAAGATTTTCAAATTAAAACTACACTGAGATACACCTAACTCCAGTCAGGATGGCCATCATCAGTAACTCAAAAAACAAC
>CAUYQG010253917.1:0-10909 GCA_963574415.1 Tarsius wallacei
CAAATTTGCAATGCCGTGTTCATAAAAAAAAACAAAAAAATTTTTGCAATTTTTTGCAAACCCCCCTTTTCCATGCATAAATTTTCTTTTTTTTTTTTTTTTTTTTTTTGAGTTGGAGTCTCACTCTGTCGCCCAGACTAGAGTGCAGTAGCACGCTCCCGGCCACTGCAGCCTCGACCTGCTGGGCTCCGGCGATCCTTCCGCCTCAGCCTTCCAGGTAGCTGGAACTACAGGTGCCCACTACCATTCCCGGCTAATTTTTTGTAGAGATGAGGTCTCGCCAAGTTGCCCAGGTGGGTCTCGAACCCGTGGGCTCAGGCAATCCACTTGCCTCGGTCTCTCAAAGTGCTGAGATTACAGGCTGAGCCACCAAACCCAGGGACATACATATTCTTAAAGCACCATTCTCACTCTGTGGCACCCCTGATCCTGGAGGCTGCATGGTTTCTCACTGCCAATGGGCTCAAGTTCAAACCTTTTCATGGTCCTCAATGCCTTTTGCAACATAATCCTTACTTTTCTCAAGTCTTTTTGTTTCTCTGCATGAATGCTCAGGCCTCATACAGGCTCAGCGGCATTGCCTAGACCACCTCAATGCCACCGTGGCATGAAGAGGCTGAACGAGCTACTTCCAGAAATCATGTTGTGCTATCCTATGTGCTCAGATGGGAGACCACAGCCAACAGTCAGATACAAGAATCTAGAGTTTAGATGGGTACCTGGCACACAGTAGATGCTTGGTGTGTACATAATGTTTAGAGGGGTTACCTGTGTTGCAGGTTTGCTTAAGTCAAACTGCCTGAGTCAAATTTCAGCTCCATCACTTAATTACTTATTGGCAAATAAGTTAGCCTCTTTGTGCCTCAGTTTCCTTATGTATAATATGGGGATCACAATAGTACCTACCTCATAGAGCTGTTATAGAAATTAAATGTGAGTCTATGTAAAGCACTTAGACCACTGCCTGGCACACAGTCAACACGCATTGTTATTATTTTACTTTCTTCTTAGTTCTGTATTGCCTGGTTTTCTATAAGCATCTGTACTATCTTTTAAGTAAGAGGGAAAATCAACAATGACGCTCTTTGGACATTCATTTTACCTCTTGTTCCTGTCCTACAAACTGAATCCTAGCTCCACTCTCCTCCAGGAAACCCTCAGGGGTCTCACCTGCTTGGAGCTCCTGGGCATGGCTGGTGTCCATCTGTCTGTCCGGGCACCACATCACGCTACAGTGGTTTGTTTCTTTCTCACCTGTCTCCTCAGTGAGGATGTCTTGAGGGCTTCAGAACTATCTGTCTTCCCACCTGCTTCCTAGCAGTGAGTCCTAGATCTAATGGGGAGGAGGTCATGTCCTATTGAGGGGGGAGTTCAGAGAAACAGGAGGCACTTCCTCTCTAGGATTCTAGCCTGTCCCAAATCACAGGGGAGGGAGACTGGGGCCGTGGCCTCAAGTAAAGATGAGGCTGTGGGCTGGAAAGTCCAGGACAGTTGTGCTCTGGGGTGGTACCCAGATCCCTCAGGTGCTGGGAACCCCCATTTCCAGAATCCCATGGCTCCAGCAACAGCAGTCCTGGTGTCACCCAGGGGCAAATTGCGATGTCTGAGCCACCAGCTGGACACAGAGTCCCTGTGCACTCTAGCTGGGAGTCACCTACATTGTCTTGAGAACTCATCCTCACAAGACAATGAGTCAGAAAGACCTATGGCAGCTAGACCTGAACTGGCCGGCTGTCCCATCCCCTCTCTCGGCTTCTGTTAATGTGGCCGTAAAATGGAAGATGATACCGTTCCCTCCCACCCCTGGGAGAAGTCACCGGGCAACTAATAAAAGACCGTAAAGCTCCAACTCATGTCTGCATCACCTCATCCTCAAGGTGATGGCTGCAGCTGGTGACACAGGCAGTCAGTGTTCAAACTCTGGGAGGGAGGTGCTCACCCTGCCCAAAGGCAAGACGCCCTTGTACCATGGTCAGCAGTGTTCTTGCCCACTGTGCATGGCCAGAGGCTGTGGGGCAAGCCAGGATGGCAGAGGCGGCCCCATCCCTGCCCCTCGTGTCCAGGAGCTGTCCATCCATCTTTCCACACATCACACAGTGTTAGGACTTACACTGCTCTGAAGCTGCACAAAGTTCAGAGCTTACTGTGTTCGTGCTTCGGCTGCTCAGACTCAGCTCACTTTGGACTCCTCTTCCTTTTTCATCCATTCTTCATTCATTCCCTCCAAAGTTCATCCAACAAGTTCTTCTTTCTGCCCACTGAAGGGCGAGTCCCTGTGGAATCCACTGCTTTTCCTGTCAATGTCTAGATCTCATCTGATTCTAGATCCTTCTCTTGGTTCAGATCGGCTCACTCATTCTGAGATGGAGATGGTGTTTTTGAAATATTTGCAACTGTGTTTCCAGTAAATTAGGGTGCCCTGTGCCCTGTGACTCCCCACCCATGAAGCCAGGAGTTTCATGCCTCAGGGAAAGGGCAAGAGTGAGCTGCCATCCAGCACTGACTGCCCGGGTGGGTTTTCTGGTTTCTGTTTTGTTTTGCTTAGTCCCTCATAAGACAATGTTGTTTTTAAAGCTAGGCTTTGCCAGTAAAGGATTTAGTAAGCTCTTTAAACTTTCACTGACAACCAGGAACCAGGCCTCAAGAACTTGACCATCAAGGTTACTATAAGCCATAGCTAGAGATCTCTCTTTTTTTTTTTTGAGTTGGAGTCTCACTCTGTTGCCCAGACTGGAGTGCAGTGGCACGCCCGGCCACTGCAACCTCGACCTGCTGGGCTCTAGCGATCCTTCCACCTCAGCCTTCCAAGTAGCTGGAACTACAGGCTCACACTACAATACCTGGCTAATTTTTGATTTATTGTAGAGATGAGGTCTCGCCAAGTTGCCAGGGCTGGTCTCGAACCCCTGGGCTCAGGCAATTCACTCACCTGGGCCTCCCAAAGCGCTGGGATTATAGGCTGAGTCACCGAGCCCGGCCGAGATCTCTTAATGTGCCATGAAGGGAAGTCTTTCCACCAAGGAAGTGAGAGAAGCCCACCTTTGCTGACTGGGGGAGGAGAAAGGAGACCAAACAGGGAGAAGTAGGCAGATTCTCTACCCAACCTCATCTCTCTCGGCCAATCTTTTGGAGGTGGGAAGGTGATGATCGCTACATAGTTTCAGAAAAAAAGCCAGAATTAAAGGGCTTTTGCTAACTAACTTAAGGTAGGAAAAAAATCAGAACAGTGGTTGCCTTTGGGGGTGGTGTAGAGACAGAGGTTGGCTGAGAAGGGGCATAAGGGAAGTTTCTGTATCTCGATTGGGATATTGGTTGCACAGGAATTTGTTAAATTTCACCAAATATACACTTAAGATTTGTATATTTCACGGTGTGTGAATTTAACATCCCCCAAAAAAGAAACTGTAAACAAAATTTGAACTCTAGTTAACATTAGGCATTCTGAAGTATTTAGAGGGTCTTGTACCAATGTCTACAATTTACTTTGAAATGCACCAAAAATTAGATGGTTGAATGGATGGGTAGATGATTGATGGATGAATGAGTGGATGGATGGATGAGTGATAAAGCAAGTACAGTAAAATGTTCATGGTAGAATCTTGGCGGTGGGTAAATGATGTTCACTATTAAATTCTGTTAACTTTGCTCTATATTTGAAAATTTTTATAATAAAATGAAAAAAGCATTTTGGTTTCATGTGATGTCATGTTGTCTAGCAGTCCAGCCCTTTTATTTTACTTTATTTTGTTTTGTTTTATTTTATTTTATTGGAGTTGGAGTCTCACTCTGTTGCCCAGGCTGGAGTGCAGTGGCATGCTCCCGGCTACCGTAGCCATTAGCTGCTAGGCTCAGGTGATCCTTCCACCTCAGCCTTCCAAATAGCTGGAACTACAGATGTATACCACCACGCCTGACTAAGTTTTTGTGTGTGATTTATTGCAGAGACGAGGTCTCACCAAGTTGCCTAGGCTGGTCTCAGACCTCTGGGCTCAGGCAATCCTCTTGTCTCAGCCTCCCAAAGTGCTGGGATTACAGGTTGGCCACTGTGACCAGCCTTTTTTTTTTTTTTTTGAGACAACATCTACATTATGTTGCGCAGGCTGGACTTGGAACTTCCAGGCTCAAGCAGTCCTCCAGCCTCAGTCTCCCTATAGCTGGGATAACAGGTGTGGCCTACTGCTCCAGCCTCCAGTCCCTTTGAATGCCTTGCTGTATTTTGCAGACTTCCAGCCACAACAGTTCCACCATCTAAAGGTGGAACACAGAAAACTCAAAGCCCAGCCTCCCTGGCAAGTAAGATGCACCTCCACTCATCAGATCAGGCTCAAAGAGGTAAGATTCCAGCTCGGAGGTGTGCAGTCTGGTGACATGAACTCCTTGTGTGCCCTGAGTTTGCTGGCATGGGTGGTGGCAGAGACCAGCTTCTGTGGGAATTATGGTTTCCTGGTAGTTGCGGGGTAAGTTCCTGCCTCCGAGGACGTTGGCAGAGCAGGGGTGAGAGCATCAGTAGTAGCTGCTGTTTCCTCTTCAGGCAATTCTGAGGTTCTGGATATTTATTCCTGGAAACTGAGTGCTCTTGATGATTTTGTGGGTCTTCCATATCCTTTAATAAACTCATTTTTTTTCTTGATGAACACAGCTGTTGCAGAGAGAGTAGTCCAAGAGGTAGGACGGAGACAAGCCCCAGAGCATAGCAGTCAGGGATCGAGAAGTTTCCATGTGCCTGAGGTAGGGGATAGAGATGCTGAAAGAGCCTGCTGACCAGTAGTGTCCTGGATGTGGGACAGAAGCCACTGAGAGTGGAGACTTCTCTCCTGGAAGCACAGGGCAGGGACCACACCCAGAGGGCCAAATGAGATCAGACATATCAACTGTCGGCAATCAAGGGCCAGGTCAGATAAGTCTATAAACAGAGAGCATGTGGGCCCCAAACTCCCTCTTATAAGCCCCTATTCCAGGCCCCCCAGATGCAATCCTGGAGGATAACAGGAAGAGGAGAAAGAGTCTGAGTGTCTGAGCATTCATTCAGTAGGGGCTGGATCGTCACTCTAAGACCACTTAGGCTGGAAGAGTCTAAGATGTGACTGATCCAATCTAAATGTATGCTTTTCCTGGGACCCAGGAGGACCAGGGCTCATACAGATCAGATCAGTGACAAACAAAAATGTATGGGGGGATTGCCTGAGCCCACAGGTTTGAAAACAGCCTGGGCAACTTGGCGAGACCTCATCTCTACAATAAATAGATAAAAAAATTTAGCTGTATGTGGTAGCGTGTGCCTGTAACTCCGGCTTCTTGGAAGGCTGAGGCAGAAGAATCGCTGGAGCCCCCAGCAGGTCTATGCTGGGCTGGCTGTGAGCATGCCACTGCACTCCAACCTGGGCAATGGAGTGAGACTCCAACTAAACTGCCCCCCCCAAGCACCCCCCAAAAAAGTAAAAGCCATATTTTCTCTCCCTTTTTGAGAATTACAATGGTGTCATTTACTGTGTACTTTCCATGCGTTGGTGCTACTCTTGTCTGTTTCTTACCAATTATTAAGCACCAGTGTTGTTCCCACTTTTCAGAAGACAGAAAGGCTCAGAAAGTACACATACACTGTGTAAGTTCAAGTCACAAAGTTGATAATGAATGGAGTCACAATTTGAACGTAGGGTGCCTGAGCTTAGTATCTATATTCTTAATCATGGTGATATACAGTGAATGTTCCGTTTCGGCCCCATTACCATTTTTTTTAAGAGACAGAGTCTCACTATGTTGCACAGGCTGAACTTGAATTCTTGTGCTCAAGCGATCCTCCCACCTCGGTCTCCCAAGTAGCTGGGACTACAGGCATGTGTCACTGTACCCATCTCCACTACAATCCTTTTAAAGTTCCTTTAATTCTTTAATAAATAGCTAGTGCTGCCATGGGCAGGAACAGCAGAAACACAGGAGGTTGCCATGCTCTGGCTGAAGTTCACACTTTGTTCAATATTCTGCACTTCATCCTGTCCACCATGAAATCTGTTTTAGAATTACATGGGCAAGGCATTGTGGAAGAGTGAGGAGTTGGACCTATTCTTGCTCCCAGGTGTTACCTTGTTCAGAATCTCTTCATTCATTCACTCATTCATTTATAAAATGTTCATTAACACCTGCCCTTGGCAAGATGATAATAGGGTGGTGTAAAAATGAATAAGACACAGTTCCTAGCCCTAAAGAAACTCAATGTCTATAAGAAAGAAAAACAAAAGAGGTTTTGTGTATTGCACAAAGATGGCAACACATAGAAGAAACTGATGATTCCTAAGAAATGCATAAACAGAGATCTGTGTTAGCTTGGAGCTTGGAGAGGAATTTTCGGCCAAAGTTTCCTGGGGAACAGAATAAAAATAATTTAATTCTGTGTGGAGAGTGATTGTTGTGACTCCTAAGTGCTTTTTTATTAAATCTCAAATAGAAACAGTTGGAAAAAATACTCTTACAATCTAACTCTCAATCTTTCCTTCCCCTAAGAATTATTTAAACTCTCAGGGAATATGAAAAAGGAGAAAAAGATGATACAATTAGAAGCGAGAGCCTTCTGTCTCTGACTGTGCCCAGGCCAACACAATATGGACCATCTTCAGGCTGCTCACCCCAGGAAACAAGACATGACTGCCACCCCCCAAAACACAAAACTACCTTATTGCCAGCTTTGCGGATCACAGAAGTAAGGAGCACTTCCAGGTACAAGCCTTGGAGTGAATACCTGCAACTGGTTCCTGACACTTCACCAAAATGGCAAGAAAGAGTTTCTATGCAAAATGCATAGACACACAAGCGTGGGAAAATCAGGGAGAAGGTAACAGAAGCAAAACCTTGAAAGCTAAAAAGGAGAGGGAAGATTGGCAAATAATTTAGCAGATCTGAAAAACACTATTCCTAACATGGCAATGGAGAAATTAAGTCAATGGTGAAAATCAACCCAATATTCATTGTGGCATCCCCAAAAGGCTCTGGAGTTTGAAAGATATCTGTTTAAATGGAGGTTGGGGATGGAGGGATTTATGTAATAAAATAAGAATTGGTGGAAAGTCTGTTTATGAAATAGTCAATGCTAGGTCCGATTCCCATGCTATAAACAGAGATTCTGAACAAGTTAACACTTGGCAGCAAGAATGAATCCAACTCCTCACTCTTCCACAATGCCTTGCCCACATAGATACTAACACAGATTTGGAGCTGATTCACTTCCCCTTCTCTGCAATGAAATTCTGCACCTTTATTTTTTGTGAGTATAAAAAAAAAGGGTCTCTGGACTGAAGCCTAGCAAACTCAGTTGAGAGCTGGGATACTGTACTTGGTGCTCCAGGAGAAAACACCTCTCAGGATCTGGCCAGTTTCCAAAGAAAGACCTAAAGATATTAACACCAGAGTTTTCTCAGCTAAGCAGCCTTATGCAGTCTCCCTACAAAGATGCCCTTGGTCAACAAGTGCACTCTAATAGCTTCCAATCAGTTTTTTAGTCCCTATTCTTAAATATGAGTAGTCAAGAATTGCTGGACATCTGAATGAAACTTCTAGCATGAAAAAGAAAGGGGGAAAAAACATACTAAAATAAGAAACTTGGAGAAAACAGCCTATCTGAGGAGAGAATAATAAGAAAGATAAACTATTATTGATATTTTCAGAGCAGTGAGAAGATAATGCAGCATGAAACAAGAACAGGGATTAATAAAAAAAGAAACATCCAAACTAAAGAAAAGTTCTAGAAATTCACAAACAAGATAGCAGGACTTAAAAATCTCAATGTGCAGATAGGAGAATAAAGTGAGAGATATTGCTCAGCAATTCATTTGAAAAGGAAAAGCAAGATGCACGAGAGAGAAAGATAAGACAATCAGGTCAGTCCACAAGGTCTAATAATTGAGCAATAGGAGTTTTAGGAAGAATGAAAGATTAGAGATAGAATAAGTGTGAGTGAGAGAGAGAGCAAGAGAGTGAGGGTTGGGGAAAAGGGAGGAGATTATTAATAAAATATTTCAAGAAAAATTTTAGAACCAAAGGCCATAACTTTCCAAATTGAAGGGATTCATTGAATGTCAAGCAGAATGGACAGTGGATGATAATGGCATTCACCAAGTCCTGTGAAATTACGGAGTACTAGAGATATAGAGACAATTCTATAGGCTCCCACGGGAAAACAATTGATCACATACAAAAGGTCAGAGACTGAAGCAACTGCAGTTTTCCCAACAATAACACTAAAATACAGAAAATTCTGAGGGAAAGTAATTTCCATCTTAAGATTCTATACCTAGCCAAACTATATGCCAGTGTGAAGAGAAAATAAAGATATTTTTAGACATGCAAAAAGACTTGAAAAGACTTACCTCCAGGGGCCCTTTCTTGAGAAGTTACTGGAGGGTATCTTGCAAAATAGGATAAGCCTGGTAGAAATAAAATATCTTTGATATACAACACAAGAGATCCAGCATAGATGAGATACAGATTGTGGGTGGGAAGAACCTGCGGGATGTTAGCTGGGAATTGGATATAAAGACCAACCAGTCCAGGGAACAGCAGATTAGAGGATGCTGAGAGAAACTTCCTCAGGATATTAAATTTGATAGAATAGCTGGTTGTCTAAAAGCCTTGAGAGGCTATTTTAACAAGTGGCAAGTGTGTGGCATTAAAATGGTAATGAGTAAATAAAAAACCAAACAAATGTAAAAGCCTAGACTTTGAGTCATTAACTCCAGGGAAAACAAAATGTTGAGGAAAGGAAAGATAAACACAGTTTTACTACATGGATCAACTGTGAATTTACAAAGTTTAATAATATAAGCACCCAATAGTAATCTAATCCAAATCTCCACATAGCAGTCCTGAGAGGATGGGAGATGGAAAACTAGACTTGGTCATGATGGTGGTGGGAAGGCAAGAGGACTAACTCTCAGTTACCATAGTGGGAAATCATGAACAGTTGTCACTATATTTCTGACAAATCAAGAAGCAGCAGTTATAGTCTTCAGCACGTGTTATTTAGAGGCATAAATGTAAATTTAAAAATAATAAAGTTTTAAAAAAGATGAATTTGTCTTATGATTTTGGGTAACAAACCCATAAACTTAGCAGCTTAAAATAACATCTATAAAAATCAGTAGCTGGGCTTGGTGGCTCAGCCTGTAATCCTGCGCCTTGGGAGGCTGAGGTGAGTAGATTGCCTGAGCCCGTGGGTTCGAGACCCGCCTGGGCAAGCAAGACGTCATCTCTAAAATAAATCAAAAAATTAGCCAGGCGTGGTAACGCGCGCCTGTAGTTCCAGCTACTTGGAAGGCTGAGGCGGAAGGATCGCCGGAGCCCAGCAGGTCGAGGCTGCAGTGGCCGAGAGAGGCCACTGCACTCCAGTCTGGGCGACAGAGTGAGACTCCAACTCAAAAAAAAAAAAAGAAAATCAATAATAGTTCCTCAAAAGTTAAACATAGAATTATGAAATAACCCAGAAATTCCACTTCCAGGCATATGCTCACATGCTTATCACAGCACCATTTATAACAGCTGAAAGGCAGAAACAACCCAACTGTTCACCATCAGATGAATGGATGAGCAAATTGTGAAATATACATACAGTGAAATATTATTAAGCCCTAAAAAGAAATAAAATGCAGGATGCTGCAACATAAATAAACCTTGAAACATTGTGCTAAGTGAAAGAAGCCAGACCAAAGGTCATATACTGTAGTATTCCTTTTATACAAATTATCCAGAGGAGGTAAGACCATAGAGAAAGAAGGCTGATGGTTGCCAAGGGCTAATATGGGGAATGGGGGGTGATTACCTAAGGGGTATAGGGCCCCCACTTGGGGTGATGGAAAGGGTTTAGAACTACATAGTGTTCGCATTGTCAATATACTAAAGCCATAGAATTGTTCACTTTAAAATGGCTAATTTCATGTTATGTAAATTTAACTCAATAAAAAACTTTATAATCTAATTGTACTAATTGAATTAGTGTGTGTAGCACTCCACTAACCTGATTAAGAGAACCTATTTTCTTCTTTCCTTTCTTCTTCTTATTTATTTATTTTGGCTATTCTTTCTTTTCTTCAATTTAATTCCATTCCAAAAAATGGATTATACTGCATCCCCTTTAAAAAACCTTAACAACGGAGAAAGGAATGTGTTTATTAAAACCTTAACAAAGGACCGGGCTCGGTGGCTCAGCCTGTAATTCCAGCACTTTGGGAGGCTGATGCGAGTGGATTACCTGGGCCCACGGGTTTGAGACCAGCCCTGGCAACTTGGCGAGACCTCATCTCTACAATAAATAAAAAATTGGCCTGGTGTGGTAGCGTGTGTCTGTAGTTCCGGTTACTTGGAAGGCTGAGGCGGAAGGATTGCCGGATCCCAGCAGGTCAACGCTGGGGTGGCCATGAGTGTGCCACTGCACTTCAGACTGGGTGACAGTGAGACTCCTACTAAAAAAAAGTAACAAAAAACCTTAACAAGGGAGAAAGTAATGTTCTGGGCCCCTTTAACTTGAGATATCAATTAAATATGACAAATCTGTGTTCTCCAGCATGGGGAGAAATATCCAGAAATTATGACCTTGCATGCATTAAATAAAACTCTTCCTGAAAAATAAAACAAAAGCAAACACACACACCTTGCTCATTTACTATTTCACAGTTTCTAAAGGTCCAGGCTTAGTTTAATGGGATTCTCTGCTGAGGGTCTCACATGGCTGAATCTAAGATGTTGACCAGGGCTGATCTCTCACCTGAGGCTTGTGGTCCTCTTCCAAGCTCATTAGATTGTTGATAGAACCTTGAAGTTTTAGGACTGAGGTCCTTGTTTTCTCACTAGCTGTCAGCTAGGGACTGCTCTCAGCTCCTTGAAGCCACTCAGAGTTACTTGACAAGTGGCCCCCTCAGCAGTTTTC